>ONZH01012407.1:0-66512 GCA_900303285.1 Rhinella marina | reverse complement strand
TTAGACTAGTATTAGCTGAGCACTGTATGGAGACATTTATTAGAATAGTATTAGCTGAGCACTGTATTGGTGGCATTATTAGACTAGTATTAGCTGAGCACTGTATGGAGATATTAGATAGTATTAGTTGAGCACTGTATGGTGGTATTATACTAGTATATAGCTGAGCCATGTATATTATTAGACTAGTATTTAGCTGAGCACTGTATGGTGGTATTATTAGACTAGTATTAGCTGAGCATGGTATGGCAGCATTATTAGAATAGTATTAGCTGAGCACTGTATGGTGGTATTATTAGACTAGCATTAGTTGAGCACTGTATGGAGACATTATTAGACTAGTATTAGCTGAGCACTGTATGGTGGCATTATTAGAATATTATTAGCTGAGCACTGTATGGTGGTATTATTAGACTAGTATTAGCTGAGCACTGTATGGAGGCATTTTAGATTGGTATTAGCTGAGCACTGTATGGTGGTATTATTAGACTAGCATTAGTTGAGCACTGTATGGAGACATTATTAGACTAGTATTAGCTGAGCACTGTATGGTGGCATTATTAGAATATTAATAGCTGAGCACTGTATGGTGGTATTATAGACTAGTATTAGCTGAGCACTGTATGGAGGCATTTTAGATTGGTATTAGCTGAGCACTGTATGGTGGTATTATTAGACTAGTATTAGCTGAGCACTGTATGGAGGCATTATTAGTCTAGTATTAGCGGAGCACTGTATGGAGGCATTATTAGAATATTATTAGCTGAGCACTGTATGGTGGTATTATTAGACTAGTATTAGCTGAGCACTGTATGGAGGCATTTTAGATTGGTATTAGCTGAGCACTGTATGGTGGTATTATTTAGACTAGTATTAGCTGAGCACTGTAGGAGGCATTATTATACTAGTATTTAGTTGAGCACTGTATGGAGGCATTATTAGACTAGTATTAGCTGAGCACTGTATGGAGGCATTATACTAGTATTAGTTGAGAACTGTATGGAGGTATTATTACACTAGTATTAGTTGGGCACTGTATGGTGGTATTATTAGACTAGTATTAGCTGAGCACTGTATGGAGGCATTATTATACTAGTATTAGTTGAGCACTGTATGGAGGCATTATTAGACTAGTATTAGCTGAGCACTGTTGAGGTTATGGATGGCATGTATAGTTATTATTACACTAGTATTAGTGGGATGGGCATTTATTAGGGACTAGTATTAGTTGAGCACTGTATGGAGGCATTATACTAGTATTAGTTGAGAACTGTATGGAGGTATTATTACACTAGTATTAGTTGGGCACTGTATGGTGGCCTTACTAGACTAGTATTAGCTGAGAACTGTATGGAGGTATTATTACACTAGTATTAGTTGAGCACTGGATGGTGGCATTATTAGACTAGTATTAGTTGAGCACTGTATGGAGGCATTATTAGACTAGTATTAGTTGAGCACTGTATGGTGGCATTATTAGACTAGTATTAGATGAGCACTGTACGGAGGCATTATTAGACTAGTATTAGCTGAGCACTGTATGGTGGCATTATTAGACTAGTATTAGCTGAGCACTGTATGGTGGCATTATTAGACTGGTATTATCTGAGCACTGTATGGTGGCATTATTAGACTAGTATTAGTTGAGGACTGTATGGAGGCATTATTAGACTAGTATTAGCTGAGCACTGTATGGAGGCAATATTAGACTAGTATTAGTTGAGCACTGTATGGAGGCATTATTAGACTAGTATTAGCTGAGCACTGTATGGAGGCATTATTAGACTAGTATTAGCTGAGCACTGTATGGAGGCATTATTAGACTAGTATTAGTTGAGCACTGTATGGTGGCATTATTAGACTAGTATTAGTTGAGCACTGTATGGAGGCATTATTAGACTAGTATTAGCTGAGCACTGTATGGAGGCATTATTAGACTAGTATTAGCTGAGCACTGTATGGAGGCATTATTAGACTAGTATTAGCTGAGCACTGTATGGAGGCATTATTAGACTAGTATTAGTTGAGCACTGTATGGAGGCATTATTAGTCTAGTATTAGCTGAGCACTGTATGGAGGCATTATTAGACTAGTATTAGCTGAGCACTGTATGGTGGCATTATTAGACTAGTATTAGTTCAGCACTGTATGGTGGTATTATTAGAATTGTATTAGTTCAGCACTGTGTGGTGGTATTATTAGACTAGTATTAGCTGAGCACTGTATGGAGACATTATTAGAATAGTATTAGCTGAGAACTGTATGGAGGCATTAATAGATTAGTATTAGCTGAGCACTGTATGGAGGCATTATTAGTCTAGTATTAGTTGAGCATTGTATGGAGACATTATTAGAATAGTATTAGCTGAGCACTGTATGGTGGTATTATTAGTCTAGTATTACCTGAGCACTGTATGGAGGCATTATTAGACTAGTATTAGTTGAGCACTGTATGGTGGCATTATTAGACTAGCATTAGTTGAGCACTGTATGGAGGCATTATTAGACTAGTATAAGCTGAGCACTGTATGGAGACATTATTAGAATAGTATTAGCTGAGCACTGTATGGTGGTATTATTAGACTAGCATTAGTTGAGCACTGTATGGAGACATTATTAGACTAGTATTAGCTGAGCACTGTATGGTGGCATTATTAGAATATTATTAGCTGAGCACTGTATGGTGGTATTATTAGACTAGTATTAGCTGAGCACTGTATGGTGGTATTATTAGACTAGCATTAGTTGAGCACTGTATGGAGGCATTATTAGACTAGTATAAGCTGAGCACTGTATGGAGACATTATTAGAATAGTATTAGCTGAGCACTGTATGGTGGTATTATTAGACTAGCATTAGTTGAGCACTGTATGGAGACATTATTAGACTAGTATTAGATGAGCACTGTATGGTGGCATTATTAGAATATTATTAGCTGAGCACTGTATGGTGGTATTATTAGACTAGTATTAGCTGAGCACTGTATGGAGGCATTTTAGATTGGTATTAGCTGAGCACTGTATGGTGGTATTATTAGACTAGTATTAGCTGAGCACTGTATGGAGGCATTATTAGTCTAGTATTAGCGGAGCACTGTATGGAGGCATTATTATACTAGTATTAGTTGAGCACTGTATGGAGGCATTATTAGACTAGTATTAGCTGAGCACTGTATGGAGGCATTTTAGATTAGCATTAGCTGAGCACTGTATGGTGGGATTATTACACTAGTATTAGCTGAACACTGTATTGAGGCATTATTAGAATAGTATTATTTGAGCACTGTATGGAGGCATTATTAGAATAGTATTAGTTGAGCACTGTATGGAGGTATTATTAGACTAGTATTAGCTGAGCACTGTATGGAGGCATTATTAGACTAGTATTAGTTGAGCACTATATGGTGTTATTTGTATGGTTCATTGTATTTGAACTTCATATATTAACCCTACCAGTTATGTTATGTTCTTATGCTTTGGCAGCTGTATGTTGGTATTATTTGTGCACTGTATATTTGTAGACTTTGGCCACTGTATGTTTTTTATTTTTTTATTTAGTCAGACACTGGATAGTGGCATTAATGGACTATTTTTTTGACTCTATGGTAAATTGTGTCTATATTATGGTCTATATGCTGGTATTATTCAGGCACAGGGTGGTGGCAGTTGACATTAATTTTTAGCAATGTATAATGCTATTATTTGGGTACTGTGTAGCAGTATTATTTCAGCACTATATAGGGGTGATATTTGGTTACTGTTACGGAATTGAAGCATTATTTAACTACTCTTATTTTTCTGCACTTGTTTAGACATTATGGGGGAGATTTATCATCTCCCTGCACCAGTTTACTGATTGAAAAAATTACCCCAAAACACCAAGTTTTGCAACTTTTTAAAAAGCCATTGCGACAAATGTCACTGTAAGTGACATTTTTACACTGCGTCCAAAAAGGAGGGGCAAGGCAAGGGCAGGGAGGGGGTGGGACCAATGGGTCCACCACATTTATCTTCATTTGCAACAGTTTTCTGGGGCAAATTAAGATAGAAATGGTCAGGAGCTCCGAGCTGCCACAGGTACTGTTACTTTGAAGCACTGTATTGTGCTATTATTTGAGCACTAGTTATTGGTATTGTTTGGGCACTATATAGTGGTATTATTTGGGAACTGTGTGGTGGTATTATTTCACTAGTTCAATTTGTAAGCAATATATGGCGCTATTATTTTGGCCGTATGCAGCGGTTTTATTTGGGAATTATAGAGCGGCATTATTTGACTACTGCAGTTTTATTTTTCATCATTATTTGGTGCTTTTTGTGGCACTATGTAACAGTATTATACAGTGACATCAGTGACTAGTTTTATTTTTCAGCACTGTATGATGCTATTGTTTGGGCACTATATAGTGGTATTATTTGGGGCTAGTATAGTGGTATTATTTGACTAGTTCTTTTTGTAAGCAATGTATGGTGCTATTATTTTGGCCCTATGCGGTACTTTTATTTTAGAATTATAGTGGCATTACCTGACTAGTTTTATTTTTCTGAACTATATGATATCATCTGGGCACTGTACAGCGGTATTATTTGGGGCTGGTACGGTGGCATTATTTGACTAGATTTATTTGTGAGCGCTGTATGGTAGCATTATTTGATTATTTATCACTTGAGCAGTGGTAATATTATTTGGAGTCATGGAAATTTTATTCTGGCACTCTATGGCACTTCCCTTCAGTCTTTTGAAAAACTACAGATAAAACATATCATAATGCTGCACTAAAGAACATTTATCTTTGTTATAATAGAAAGATCATTGAGAAGGTTAATCTGCAGTCCTATGTAAAACCACACGACCTGGTAACCAGATAAATCTACGTAGATAAAACTAGATAAATCACACATTACACATACTAAATGACAAACACAGCTCTACTAAATCTGCAAGGTACAGCAGTACATTTACTCACCACAGAAACACATTGTGATACTATTGTGTCTGAAGTTGCTCAGCTCTGCTACATTTGATACTTTCAGCTCTGTCATGTGTAAGTACAGAATGGAACACATTGAGCATAGGACTCCATCGTAAAAGAATGTACAGTAGCATACTGCGCAATATACATTTTTACTGTTCATCATGCTATTGAGTATATTGATAAGGAATATATGTAGAGATGAGTGAATCTATTTGCCGATTCGTTGATTCGTATCGAATCTTGGAAATTTTTAGCTGCAAAGCGAATCCGAATATTAGTTGATTCGCTTCGGCGAAATCATACACTATTGCTACGTATAAGTTACTGTTGCGTACAAATTCAATTCATTAGCAAAATTTTACTTTTAGTTTGTTTATCGTGTGCAAAAGCCCGGGAAGAAAGTGGTTACCTGACCTAGTGGGCAGGGCTTGCTCTGATTGGCTCAGGCTCGGTAAGTCAGTGACGCATCACTTCTGCTGCGACTGCTGAGACGAGCAGAAGCACTGTGTGTGAAGTTCTGAGACTCTGAGACCTGTGTTGTGAAAATTGGGGTGTAATTGCTCTGGGAATCCATATTACACATCAGGGATACTGCAGGGCAAGTGCAGGGCTAGTAATTAATCAGGCAGGGAGAGAGACAGGGAGAGAGACAGGGAGAGAGATAGGGAGAGAGATAGGGAGAGAGACAGGGAGAGAGATAGGGAGAGAGACAGGGAGAGAGACAGGGAGAGAGATAGGGAGATAGATAGGGAGAGACAGTGAGATACAGGAACAAAGACCAGCTGCAGGGCCACAGAGTGAATTGAAAAATGTCTGGAATGGATAAGCAAAAGGGGTCCAGTTCCAGCCAGACCTCGAGCTCTAAAAAAAAGTAGAAGGTGGCACAGGGCAGCAGTGCCAAAGGACCTGTAGCCGGAGCTTCTACTTGTAGTATTCGCAATACTTGGCCGTTGTTCCACCAGGCTAACCCACCAAGGCGCAAAATTGTAGTGGAGGAGAAAGTGGATGAGGTAGTGGAGTGGATGGCACGCTCATCTCAGTCTCAGCCGGATGATCTGCTGTCATCTGCTGATACAGTATCCATATGTAGCCAGGGGTCAGACTCAGAGCGTTCCTCCTGCTCCACCATTCCTCTCCAGCAAAGCCCGTCATTTTCGTACGCACTTTGTACGCTTATGCATACCTGTTCAAAGAGGTTGTGTACCTTTTAAAACTGAACTTTGTTATTAGTGCGCGAATGTTCGCTAAAAGCCATATAATTACGTATATTTTGTACGCAAATTCAACAAATCTATTCGTCAAATATACGAATCTTAGGAAAAGTTCGCCGAATAAAATTTTGCATGATTCGCTCATCTCTAAATATATGCCCGCCATGTGCCAGGAGGACACTCTTTTGGCATAGGTTGGGACCGTGGAGCCCCATAGATATATTTGGTGACCTATAGCTTTATAAACCACAGATCATCATGACTAGTGACGCATGACAAACACATCACTGCTCCAGTTGTAAGTACTGCATTGGGTTTATCCAATTCTTCTATTACAGTCTCAAGAACTGTACATCCCCATATGCTATTCCACAGTTTCCCTGCCCCTGACACGCTCAGCTCTGCTACATCTAGTATTATTTTTTGTACCAATCCGCCTTTATTACCTGTCAGCAGGCCGGGACCGTATTTACCTCGCAGACAATGGCGGGAAGGCAATGTAATCATTTTCTTGGCTATTTCACAGACGACTTGGCGCTCTCGCCTGTGGGGAAGTCTGCGCCATTCTTAATGCAGGGAATGTTTTCTTACGTGTCAGACGCTTGTATCAAAGCGCCGCTCGGTGTTTACTAATTTATTATGTTTGCTTAAAAAATCTACTCGCCCCCCGGATATGTACAGGGCAGGAAAAGGAGGGCGAGCATCATCCCAGCCTCGGACGTCACTGGCGAGGGCGAGGATGGGTCACAGCGACCCTCTTTTGTGCTGTTTTTGAGTAATTTCCAATTTTCGCCTTCGTGTTTCATTATTATTTGGAGTAGAGATCGGAACATATTGATGTTTTGGCCAGACAGTGAACCCAGGACAGTTTCCGAGGACCCATTCTCCATAATTTTCTAAGAGAACATTTCCTAATCACACGCAGCAGGGCAGACCGCTCCTCCGCTTTATGCATTTTTGTTCATTTTCAGCTTCCTGGAGAAATAGTTTTACCATATTCCAGTGAAATGTTTTGCTAGACGTCGATTTATGAGAAGGGGAGGAGGAAAAGATCTGAACTGTGTACTTATGGATGTAGCAGAGCTGAATTTGTCACTGAAAGATCACTATGGAGTTGGTCTTATGCCAAAGGACAAAATCAGCTCTGCTACATATGTACATGTTTTAGCAAGAATATGGGGTGACAGAAAACCCAGCGACTAAAGGGTCATCCTCTAACAAATAGAGAGGATGTGCAGTTAACCATTTAAAGCACATCTCTCTTTCAGAAGAAGGATGATTGCACTCTCTATTAGGACCCCAAAAGCCATGTTCAGCCGATATCACCAGGGATCTGTCCTTAAAGGGTTATTCTCATTTTAGACAATGGAGGCATATTGCTAGGATATGCCCCCATTGTCTTACAGGTGCAGGTCCCACCGCTGGGACCCGCACCTATATCCAGAACGGAGCCCCCGAACTGAATGAGGGCGCACTGCGCATGCGCAGCCGCCCTCCATTCATTTCTATGGGGCCACCGAAAATAGCCGAGCGCTGGCTCGGCTACTTCCGTCTGCTCCATAGAAATGAATGGGAGCGGTGGCCGCGCTTGCGCGCTGCGCTCCCATTAATTTCTATGAGCGCAGCGCTCCTCACTCCATTCTGGATATAGGTGTGGGTCCCAGCGGTGGGACCTGCACCTATAAGACAATGGGGGCATATCCTAGCGATATGCCCCCATTGTTTAAGATGAGAATACCCCTTGAAAGGGGCTGTGCCAAAAAACATTCTACATTTCATGCTTCTCTATTTGAATTAAATTATAAATTTAGTATAGCCACTGAGTGGTCATATTACTGTGAGGGGCACATATCTGGTCATAAATACTGTGAGGGGGCCCCCACCTCCGCTCTTGTGCTGGTTCCAAGACCGCCCGCCCAGCTGTCACGTACTGCATTGTCCGAATGATACTCATTTATAAATTAGTACGCTAATGCGTACTAATTTATAAAATGCATACACATAGTGTACATACTAAAATATGGATATGAATTAGTGTGCAGTGAAAAAGCGCACGCAAATTCCACCCGAGCATGCTCTAGTCTCAGTTTTGATGTGTGGGGGGGCGTGCCATTGGGAGGGGTCATCAGAGGGCGTGTCATCAGGGGCGTGACGCGTCATTGGGGGTGGGGCCCCGGACATAACTTCGCTTAGGGCCCCAGAAATGCCAAGACCGCCCCTGGGGGGCACATATCTGACGATAACTACCGTGAGGGAGCACACATCTGGGCATTACTGTGAGGGGGCTCATATCTGGACATATTACTGTGAGGGGGCTCATATCTGGGATATTACTGTGAGGGGGCTCATATCTGGGGATATTACTGTGAGGGGGCTCATATCTGGAAATATTACAGTGAGGGGGCTCATATCTGGACATATTACTGTGAGGGGGCTCATATCTGGACATATTACTGTGAGGGGCACATATCTGGGGATATTACTGTGTGACTGTGGGGCACATATCTGGTCATATTACTGTGAGGGGGCTCATATCTGGTCATAAATACTGTGAGGGGGCACATATCTGACGATAACTACTGTGAGGGAGCCACAAATACTGGGACATATTACTGTGAGGGGGCTCATATCTGGACATATTACTGTGAGGGGGGACATATTACTGTGAGGGGCACATATCTGGACATATTACTGTGAGGGGACATATTACTGTGAGGGGCTCATATCTGGACATATTACTGTGAGGGGCACATATCTGGACATATTACTGTGAGGGGGCTCATATCAGGACATATTACTGTGAGGGGGCACATATCTGGGCATATTACTGTGAGGGGGCACATATCTGGACATATTACTGTGAGGGGCTCATATCTGGACATATTACTGTAAGGGGTGACATATCTGAACATATTACTGTGAGGGGGCTCATATCTGGACATATTACTGTGAGGGGGCACATATCTGGGCACATTACTGTGAGTGGGCACATATCTGGTCATAAATACTGTGAGGGGGGCACATATCTGACGATAACTACTGTGAGGGAGCACACATCTGGGCATTACTGTGAGGGGGCTCATATCTGGACATATTACTGTGAGGGGGCTCATATCTGGACATATTACTGTTGAGGGGGCTCATATCTGGACATATTACTGTGAGGGGCAACATATCTGGGCATATTACTGTGAGGGGGCTCATATCTGGACATATTACTGTGAGGGGGCTCATATCTGGACATATTACTGTGAGGGGGCTCATATCTGGACATATTACTGTGAGGGGCACATATCTGGGCATATTACTGTGAGGGGGCTCATATCTGGACATATTACTGTGAGGGGCACATATCTGGGGCATATTTACTGTGAGTGGGCACATATCTGGTCATAAATACTGTGAGGGGCACATATCTGACGATAAATACAGTGAGGGAGCACAAATCTGGGCATTACTGTGAGCGGGCTCATATCTGGACATATTACTGTGAGGGGGCTCATATCTGGACATATTACTGCCGAGGGGGCTCATAACTGGACATATTACTGTGAGGGGCACATATGTGGACATATTACTGTGAGGGGGCTCATATCTGGACATATTACTGTGAGGGGGCACATATCTGGGCATATTACTGTGAGGGGGCTCATATCTGGACATATTACTGTGAGGGGCACATATCTGGACATATTACTGTGAGGGGCACATATCTGGTCATAAATACTGTGAGGGGGCACATATCTGACGATAACTACCGTGAGGAAGCACAAATCTGGGCATTACTGTGAGGGGGCTCATATCTGGACATATTTACTGTGAGGGGGCTCATATCTGGACATATTACTGTGAGGGGGCTCATATCTGGACATATTACTGTGAGGGGGCTGATATCTGGGGATATTACTGTGAGGGGGCTCATATCTGGACATATTACTGTGAGGGGGCACATATCTGGGGATATTACTGTGAGGGGGCTCATATCTGGACATATTACTGTGAGGGGCACATATCTGGACATATTACTGTGAAAGGGCACATATCTGGTCTTAAATACTGTGAGGGGGCACATATCTGACGATTACTACCGTGAGGGAGCACAAATCTGGGCATTACAGTGAGGGGGCTCATATCTGGACATATTACTGTGAGGGGGCACATATCTGGACATATTACTGTGAGGGGCACATATCTGGACATATTACTGTGAGGGGGCTCATATCTGGACATATTACTGTAAGGAGGCTCATATCTGGACATATTACTGTGAGGGGGCACATATCTGGACATATTACTGTGAGGGGCACATATCTGGACATATTACTGTGAGGGGGCTCATATCTGGACATATTACTGTGAGGGGGGCTCATATCTGGACATATTACTGTGAGGAGGCTCATATCTGGACATAAATACTCTGAGGGGGCACATATCTGGACATATTACTGTGAGGGGGCACATATCTGGACATATTACTTTGAGGGGCACATATCTGGACATATTACTGTGAGGGGGCACATATCTGGACATATTACTGTGAGGAGGCTCATATCTGGACATATTACTGTGAGAGGGCTCATATCTTGACATATTACCTGTGAGTAGGCTCATATCTGGACATATTACTGTGAGGGGGCTCATATCTGGACATATTACTGTGAGGGGCACATATCTGGACATACCGTGTTTCCCCGATAGTAAGACACCCCGATTGTAAGATGTATCGGGGGTTTCAGGGGGGTCGGCTAATATAAGCCGTACCCGAAAGTAAGACATATGTCTTACTTTCGGGGAAACTAGGTCCCAGCCACTTAAAAAAAAATCATACTTACCTGTTCTGGCCGCCGCTGTCCTCGCTGGTTCCGCGCTCCACCGTCTTCCCTGGCGCGCACTATGACCTGACGCTATGACCTGACGCAGCGTCAGGTCATAGTGAGCGCCGGCGGGCCAAGAGAGTGGAGCGGGGAACCTGAGGACAGCGGCGGCCAGAACAGGTAAGTATGATTTTTTTTAAAGTGGCTGGGTGGGCTGATCTGAGGTCTGAGGGGGGCACAAGACACTGACCTGAGGGGGGGCACAACTCGCTGACCTGAGGTCTGATGGGGGCACAAGAGGCTGGTCTGATGGGGGCACAAGAGGCTGGTCTGATGGGGCACAAGAGGCTGGTCTGATGGGGGCACAAGAGGCTGGTCTGATGGGGCAAAGAGGCTGGTCTGGGATGGGGGCACAAGAGGCTGACCTGAGGTCTGATGGGGGCACAAGAGGCTGACCTGAGGTCTGATGGGGCACAAGAGGCTGACCTGAGGTCTGATGGGGCACAAGAGGCTGACCTGAGGTCTGATGGGCACAAGAGGCTGACCTGAGGTCTGATGGGGGCACAAGAGGCTGACCTGAGGTCTGATGGGGGCACAAGAGGCTGACCTGAGGTCTGATGGGGGCACAAGAGGCTGACCTGAGGTCTGATGGGGGCACAAGAGGCTGACCTGAGTCTGATGGGGGCACAAGAGGCTGACCTGAGGTCTGATGGGGCACAAGAGGCTGACCTGAGGTCTGATGGGGGCACAAGAGGCTGACCTGAGGTCTGATGGGGGCACAAGAGGCTGACCTGAGTCTGATGGGGGCACAAGAGGCTGACCTGAGGTCTGATGAGCGGAGGGATGTGGATTTTTCCAATATAAGACATACCCCGAAAGTAAGACATAGTGGGGCTTTTGGGGATAAAAAGAAAGTAAGACACTGTCTTACTTTCGGGGAAACACGGTATTACTGTGAGGAGGCACATATCTGGATATTTTTACTGTGAGGGGGCTCATATCTGGACATATTAATGTGAGGGGGCTCATATCTGGACATATTACTGTGAGGAGGCTCATATCTGGACATATTACTGTGAGGGGGCTCATATCTGGACATATTACTGTGAGGAGGCTCATATCTGGACATATTACTGTGAGGAGGCTCATATCTGGATATTTTTACTGTGAGGGGGCTCATATCTGGACATAATTACTGTGAGGAGGCTCATATCTGGACATATTACTGTGAGGGGGCTCATATCTGGGACATATTACTGTGAGGGGGCACATATCTGGAATATTACTGTGAGGGGCACATATCTGGACATATTACTGTGAGGAGGCTCATATCCCTGGACATATTACTGTGAGGGGGCTCATATCTGGGGGACCATGATAACTGTGAGGGGCTCATATCTGGACATATTACTGTGAGGGGTCTCATATCTGGACATATTACTGTGAGGGGCTCATATCTGGACATATTCTGTGAGGGGGCTCATATCTGGGCATATTACTGTGAGGGGGCGTCATATCTGGACATATTACTGTGAGGGGGCTCATATCTGGACATATTACTGTGAGGGGGCTCATATCTGGACATATTACTGTGAGGAGGCTCATATCTGGACATATTACTGTGAGGGGGCTCATATCTGGACATATTACTGTGAGGGGTCTCATATCTGGACATATTACTGTGAGGGGGCTCATATCTGGGCATATGTCTTCATATGCCCAGACGTCTTCACTGCTTTCTTATTCTTTATGGTTGTAGTTCCCTCCTTGGCCACATGGGGAAACCTTGCCTTGTTCTTCTCTGCTTCTTTCTTACCCTCCATCCATAGGGGGCACCTTTCTGGTCATAATCTGTGAAGGGGGGGGGGGCATATCCGGACAGAACTACTGTGTGGTGGCATAAAGGGTGAATAATTTCTATGTGGGGGCATTTAGGGGACTGGGTGGGATTAGGTGATTAGTTATGTTTTGGGTGAAGTAAGAGGCGTGACCTATGTACAATGTCCCTCTAACTTCTGTTCGAAAGATGGTAGGTATGCAGTATATGTGTATACAGCATCTCTGTGTGTATATAGTATGGTATATGTGTGTATAGTGTGTCTCTACAGTACTTGGGGTCTATTTATGTGTATATACTGTGTGTGTATCTCTGCAGTATGTATGTGTACATAGTACGGTATATGTGTACATAGTATGGTATATGTGTATATGGTGTGTATATATAGTGTGTGTGTGTGTATGTTGTGTGTATATCTCTGCAGTATGTATGTGTACATAGTACAGTATATGTGTATATAGTATGGTATATGTGTATATGGTGTGTATATATAGTGTGTGTGTGTGTATGTATATACTGTGTGTATCTCTGCAATATGTATGTGTATATAGTACGGTATATGTGTATATAGTGTGTGTGTATATAGTACAGTATATGTGTATATAGTGTGTGTATATAGTACAGTATATGTGTATATGGTGTGTATATATAGTGTGTGTGTGTGTGTGTGTATGTATATACTTTGTGTATCTCTGCAGTATGTATGTGTATATAGTACAGTATATGTGTATATAGTGTGTGTATATAGTACAGTATATGTGTATATAGTGTGTGTATATAGTACAGTATATGTGTATATGGTGTGTATATATAGTGTGTGTGTGTGTGTGTATGTATATACTGTGTGTATCTCTGCAGTATGTATGTGTACATAGTACGGTATATGTGTATATAATACGGTATATGTGTACATAGTACGGTATATGTGTATATAGTGTGTCTGTTTGTGATGTATCTACATTTTGGGGCACATTTATTAAGACCAGTGTTTTAGACGTTGGTCTTAATAAGCCCCTGCATTGGAGGAGGATCCGCCAAAGGAATGAAGAGATGCCGGCCTCCCCTGTGTGTGCATACAGTGTGGTAGCCTGTGTGTGTGGCTGTATACTGCATGTGTGAGTGTCTATATGTTTAATGTATATATGTCTACAGTATGTGCTTGTTTACGTAGTGTATCTTGTGTGTCTATAGCAAAATATAAGTGTATATAGTGTGTGTATGTACTGTACATATGTATCGCAATCGTATACGTGTGTATGTGTAGTGTATGTATGTACTGTATATATGTATGTAGTGCATGTATGTAGTGTGTATGTATGTAGTGTATGTATGTACTGTATATATGTATGTAGTGCATGTATGTAGTGTGTATGTATGTAGTGTATGTATGTACTGTATATGTGTATGTAGTGTATGTATGTACTGTATATGTGTATGTAGTGCATGTATGTAGTGCATGTATGTAGTGTGTATGTATGTAGTGTATGTATGTACTGTATATATGTATGTAGTGCATGTATGTACTGTGTATGTATGTAGTGTATGTATGTACTGTATATGTGTATGTAGTGTATTTATGTACTGTATATGTATGTAGTGTATGTATGTACTGTATATGTGTATGTAGTGCATGTATGTAGTGTGTATGTATGTAGTGTATGTATGTACTGTATATATGTATGTAGTGTATGTATGTACTGTATATGTGTTATGTAGTGCATGTATGTAGTGTGTATGTATGTAGTGTATGTATGTACTGTATATATGTATGTAGTGCATGTATGTACTGTGTATGTATGTAGTGTATGTATGTACTGTATATGTGTATGTAGTGCATGTATGTACTGTATATATGTATGTAGTGTATGTATGTACTGTATATGTGTATGTAGTGCATGTATGTACTGTATATATGTATGTAGTGTATGTATGTACTGTATATGTGTATGTAGTGCATGTATGTACTGTGTACGTATGCAGTGTATGTAGTGTGTATGTATGTAGTGTATGTATGTACTGTATATGTAGTGCATGTATGTACTGTGTATGTATGCAGTGTATGTAGTGTGTATGTATGTAGTGTATATATGTACTGTGTATGTGTGTATGCAGTGTATGTAATGTGTATGTATGTAGTGTATGTATGTACTGTGTATATATGTATGTAGTGTATGTATGTACTGTGTATGTATGCAGTGTATGTAGTGTTTGTGACTTTCCATATCATTTTTAGAAATAACTAAATTCTGTTTCTGTTCTCTTCATCTACCACTTGGGGGCGCCGGATGCCAGATCTGTAGTAACAATGCTCACACCTGAGTCGGATACATATGGACTGATACCTGCACCTCTAAGACACAGGTCTCCTTCTGCTGTGCACTGACATGCAGTTACTGCTCTGTTATCAGCCCCGTCAGGCAGGGTGCACAGAAGACAGACACAAAGTGCATCCCTGCCCCCCCCCCCACCTCCATTACTACTGGATGTCGCCTGTGCTGAGAACCCCCCGTAATGCACTCAGCTTTTCTGAAATCACATCATAAACTACGCCAAATGACAAAATCAACTCTGCTGTACCTGTTGCCATGTGTATGAAACTACAGTGGAAAAAATATTACAGTAACAGTGCAAAATGTCTGAGACTGAGCAATCAGCATCTGGACAGCTCCTCATAAGAAGACTAGATAGATAGATAGATAGATAGATAGATAGATAGATAGATAGATAGATGAATCACAACAAGTGGGTCACAATTGTAAAGTGGAAGGAAATTTATTGGATCATTTAAACTTTTTTTGTAATAATAAAACTGAAAAGTTGTTCGTGCAAAATTATTCTTCCCATTTCCTTTCAGTCCAGAAGTTGATCTCTGATCTCTGAATGATCCAATGTCGTCCTAAATGACTGATGAAGATACATAGAATCCACCTGTGTGTAATCAAGTCTCCGTATAAATGCACCTGCTCTGTGATAGTCTCAGGGTTCTGCATCATGAAGACCAAGGAACACACCAGGCAGGTCCTGATACTGTTGTGGAGAAGTTTAAAGCTGGATTTGGAGACCAAAAGATTTCCCAAGCTTTAAACATCCCAAGGAGCACTGTGCAAGCGTCATATTGTACTGGAAGGAGGATCAGACCACTGCAAATCTACCAAGACCCGGCCGTCCCTCTAAACAAGGAGAAGACTGATCAGAGATGCAGCCAAGAGGCCCATGATCACTCTGGAGGAACTGCAGAGATCTACAGCTGAGGTGGGAGAGTCTGTCCACAGGACAACAATCAGTCCAACACTTCACAAATCTGCCCTTTATGGAAGAGCGGCAAGAAGAAGCCATTTCTCACAGATATCCATAAAAAGTCTGGTTTACAGTTTGCCACAAGCCCCTGGGAGACACCAAACATGTGGAAGAAGGGGCTCTGCTCAGAGGAAACCAAAATCAGACTTTTTGGAAACAATGCAGAACGATATGTTTGGTGTAAAAGCGACACAGCTCATCACCCTGAACACACCATCCCCACTGTCAGACATGGTGGGGGCAGCATCATGGTTTGGGCTTTTCATCAGCAGGGACAGGGAAGATGATGGATGGAGCCAAATACAGGACCATTCTGGATGAAAAGACCCGAGACTAGGACGGAGATTTATCTTCCAACAAGACAATGATCCCAAACATAAAGCAAAATCTACAATGGAATGGTTCAAAAATAAAGGTCTCCAGGTCTTAGAACGGCCGAATCACAGTCCAGACCTGAATCCAATGGAGAAGATGTGGAAAGAGCAGAAAACTGCTGTTCACAAACGTCTCCATCCAACCTCAAAGAGGAAGAATGGGCAAGAATTTCATCTCTAGATGTGAAAACTGATAGAGACATCCCCCAAGAGACCGCAGCTGGAATCGCAGCAAAAGTATTAATGCAAGGGGGACGAATAATTTTGCACGCCCCACTTTTCAGTTATATTATTACAAAAAAAAGTTTAAATGATCCAATAAATTTCCTTCCACTTCACAATTATGACCACGTGTTGTTGATTCTTCACCAAAAATGTAAAATGTTCTATCTTTTTGTTTGAAGCCTGAAATGTGGCAAAAGGTTGAAAAGTTCCAGGGGGCCGAATACTTTCGCAAGGCACTGTATATTCTTGTACATAGGAGCTGATAATAGAAATACGTAGGAGATACTGTGCTCTTTCTCTTTTTGAATCTATATTCTGTGAAAACTGTAAATATATAGATTGATTGTTTGCTGCATCTTACTTTTACCTCGCATAAAATTCTTGTTAACTTTTGACAAAAACATTTAATAGTTAACTTTAAAGAAAAAAAAACTATCTTTATGATTTATTGCTGCATTAATTGCATAGTTTGAGGATGTGACAAGCAATTGACCCCACACTAAGTAATATGGCACCATCCCACCACTACAATAACATCTCTGCTAAGTCGCTCTAATCCTCCACAAAGCCTGCAATTAATTCAGCTGTTTCCAATTTCCCTATTATCCTTCCCTTCAGAGGACAGAGTTAATGGGTGATGTTGTGTCTCTACCCGCCGCAGACAAGCCGACCCGCTCTCTGGTGTCACCACATGGCACTGTGCCCCCATCCCTTGAAGCTGAATTCTATAAATGATGGGGTTGAATCGGTTGAGCATGATAACATGGAAGTTTCTTCTTCTGGACTTCCTGACCTTGGTGAGTCAACAATTTCCAGCCCATTTCATTCCCCAGCCCTGCAGTCCACTGTATCATTATGTGCCACCATAGATCACGTCTAATTACAGCCGCACAGTCGCGTGGGAGTCGCTTAGTCTGACTAACAACTCCAGACACCGATTTATAGCTGAAGCTTCAGGTCCACAGGCAAAACTGGAGTAAATGTTGTGAAAGAACTGCTCCCTCCTATAAAACAACATAAACATGGTCCAAATTGGAATCATACAGATGTACAATATAATATAATATAACATTTTCCCAACACCTCACTTAAAGGGCTTGTCCACTCTGTGCAAACTCTGCCTATATGATATAGAGTATGAAGTACAAGGGAGTTCCCTCTAGGAAGGAAGGCTCTCAATGGATGACTACTTCCACATCTTGGGAAGGAGAAATGATATCTCACTAAGGTCAGCCTCTGCTTGGAATAAAACTACCCCACTGATCAGGTCTTACTGCCAAGAGAAGCTACACGTCTTCATAGACCTCAAGTCATCCAGAGGTTGGAAGCATCTTCTCTAGCCTATTGTATTGTGTGGTTGGTTGCACCCTACCTGCCCCCACCACACATACACACACCCCAGTGGTGTCTAGAGGTTGGTTGTATTTCCCCAGGTTGTGTTCTTGGCAGCACCCTTTGCTGACCTCACTCATGTAGTATCTACAGGATGGTCTCATCTCCTCTTGTTGTGTTTGGCAGAACCCTACCTCCCACCACTCCTTCACCACATCAGTGTCTAGAGGTTTTCTGGTAGCACTCTACCCCGAACATGTGTCCCACCATGGAAGTGTCTAGAAGTTAGTTGTATTTCCTCTGGTTGTGTGGTTGGTTACACCCTATGGCCGACCCCCAACCCCAGTAGTGTCTACAAGTTGGTCCCATCTCCCACGCTTGAGTGGTTGGCAGCACCCAACTTCCCACCACCCTCACCCCTGTAGTATCTAGAAGTTGGTCACATCTCCCCTGGTTATGTGGTTAGTAGCACCCACCTCCCAAAACCTCCAACCTTGGTAGTGTCTAGAGGCTAAATGAATCTCCCTTGTTTGTGTGCTTGGTAGCACCTTACCTCCAGTCACCCTGACCCTGGTAGTGCCTAGAGGTTGGTTGCATCTTCCCTGGTTGTGTGGTTGGTAGCATCTCACCACCAGTAAAGTATAGATATTGATTGTGTCTCTCCTTGTTGTGTCTAGAAGTTGGTTGTGTCTCCCCTGGTCCTTTGGTTAGTAATAACCTACCACTCGCCAAACCCTTACCTGTGTAGTGTCTAGGTATTTGTTGTGTCCCCCTGGTTGTGCAGTTGGTAGCATCTCACTGACCTCTCACCTGGTTGTTTTTATAGTTACAAAGAACCTTACCTAGAAAAATGGGGGGGGGTAATAGTTACTGCAGTTATATGCGGTTGGTAACCTTACTTTCTGCAACCCCCACCCTGGTAGTGTCTAGAGATTGGTTGTGTCTACAGGTTTGTAGCCTCTCCTCTGGTTGTGTGTTTGATAGGACCTTGCCATCACCCATGTGCACCCATAGAAAATAATGGTGAGCATTTTGACCATGTGGTGTCACAAATGTAACAAATAAATAATCCGACCAAGGACAACATCTGCATGGAGTTTGTATGTTCTCTCCGTGTTAGCGGGGGTTTCCTCTGGGTTCTCCGGTTTTCTCCCACACTCCAAAGACATCCTGATAGGGTCCTTAGATTGTGAGCCCCATTGGGGACAGCCTGATACTAATGTCTATCAAGCGCTGAGGAATATAGTAGCGCTATATAAGTACATAAAATAAGTAAATAATCCCCTAGACTTGACCCAAGTTTGGTGGCCTCCACCCAGTTATAACCCAAGGTTTGATGAACCTCAATTCTTCATCCATAGCAAAGGTTTCCAAGGTAACAATTAGTAACATTGTAACACAGACAGTACGGCTCCTGTGACACCATGTGTTCAGACAGAAATCGCCATTCCACGCTCTTGGCCCAGGATGGGGCTCAGCTTTGGGACCTCAGGTGAAGGGTTTGATTTGTTGACTCCCAATGAGACACAATAACAAAAAAAAAAAAACTGCGTCTAAGAGATATTATTTGTAAGGTCGGGTTCACACGAGTCTGGAAAGTTAATAGAGACAACAGGGAGGAGGGAGCTCATTATCTCAACGCCTCTGTGGTTCCACCAACTCATCACTAACATCAGCAGTTCAATTAACACTAATTGATAAAAGGGGTGAGGACGCGGCATCCGAAGGAAAGCTCCCGGGCAAGTGACAGGCACGCAATGCACCGTGGATGAGCAGCCAAAGCAAAAGCCGCCCCTTCGACCTCCAGCGCTCAATCACAACATCCGAGAGCCGATCCTTCCTACATATTAGTGCGGTGGAAAACTTAATTATCATTTTCCATAATGTAAAGTTACTTTGCAGGCTCGGCTGATCATTACATGAAATATCGCCGAGCTCTAATTGAACTGGATGGCGGGATGTGTTTACTCTCTAATTGACTGGGGTAAATTTTATACCCAGAACAGGCAAAACATCATTATGGAGGATAATTATTAATTATTTCTCGTGAAACTCGGAAGAAAGTCGTAAAACTTTCCATCTTGTTAGACGGAGCTTTGCATAGTTTCCAAGAGTTACAGAAAGAACAATGGAGCTTCTTATAGATGAAGGTCGTAGGTTTCTATGCGGAGTCGTTTACTCTTTGTATTAAACACATTGGGAGGGGGGATTCCAACCCCCTCATATTATGAGTATACAGTAAATACGTTGCATTCGGAATGTCTTCAGACTTTTTCACATTTTTTTATCTTTCTCCTTGTGCTACAAGTTTCCCTCGTAATGAGAAAGCGAGAACAGAATTTTAAGAAATGTTTCCAAAGTTATTAAAAAGGAAACACTAAAATATCCCAAAGACATAAGTAGTAACTCCTTGACTATGATACTTGAGATCTAGCTCCTGGGCCTCACATTTCTCTGGATCATCTCTGAGATGTTCTACACCCTGATTGGAGTCACCTGTGGTAAATTCTGTGGATTGGACATGATTTGGAAAGACACAGCCCGGTCTATATAAAATCTAATAGATAATGTATATCAGACCAAAAACCAAGCCATGAGGAGGAGAGAACTGCCTGTAGAGCTCAGAGACAGGATTGTGAGGAGGCTCAGATCTGCTGCACTGAAAGTTCCCAAAAGCACAATAGCCTCCATAACTCTTACATGGAGGAAGTTTGGAACAACTAGGACTCCTCCTAGAGCTGGCCGCCCCTCCAATCTAAGTAATCAGGGGAGAAGGGCCTTGGTAAGAGAGGTGACCAGAAACCCAATAATCACTCTGGCTGAGCTCCAAAGATCCTGTGTGCAGATGGGAGAAACTTCCAGAAGGTCGACCATCACTGCAGCCTCCACCAATCTGTGCTTTATGGCAGAGTGCCCAGAAAGAAGACTCTCCTAAGTAAAAGACACTGAAATGAAAGCCGCCTGGAATTTGTAGAACAGCCCCTAATAAACCTCAGACTGTGAGAAACAAGATTCTCCGCTCTGATGGAACCAAGATTGATGTTTTTAGACTCCATTAAAACCAGGCTATGCTCATCACCTGCCAAATACTATCACTACAGTGAAGCATGGTGAGGGCAGCATCATACTAGTGGGGACAGGGAGACTGGTCAAGGTGGAGGGAAAGATGAATGGAGCAAAGTAGAGAGATATTCTTAATGAGAACCTGATCCAGAGCTCTGGGCCTCAGACTGGGCCAAAGGTTCACCTTCCAAGACAACAAGACAATGACACTAAGCACACGGCCAGGACAACACAGGAGCGGCTCAGGGACAACTCTGGGAATGTCCTTGAGTGGCCCAGACAGAGCCCTGAACCCAATTGAACATTTCTGGAGAGACCTGACAATGGCTGTCTACTGATGGTCCACGTCCAACCTGACAGATCTGCAGAGAAGAATGGCGGAAAATCCCAAAATCCAGGTGTAAACCTTGTGGCATCATCTCCAAGAAGACTGGAGGCTGGAATCACTGCCAAAGTCTTATGTTGGGAGTAAAGGGGCTGAAGACTTATGTCCTGAGTAAAGGGGCTGAAGACTTATGTCCTGAGTAAAGGGGCTGAAGACTTATGTCCTGAGTAAAGGGGCTGAAGACTTATGTCCTGAGTAAAGGGGCCGAAGACTTATGTCCTGAGTAAAGGGGCTGAAGACTTATGCCTGAGTAAAGGGGCTGAAGACTTATGCCCTGAGTAAAGGGTGAAGACTTATGTCCTGAGTAAAGGGGCTGAAGACTTATGTCCTGAGTAAAGGGCTGAAGACTTATGACTTTTCCTGAGTAAAGGGGCTGAAGACTTATGTCCTGAGTAAAGGGGCTGAAGACTTATGCCTGAGTAAAGGGGCTGAAGACTTATGTCCTGAGTAAAGGGTGAAGACTTATGCCGAGTAAGGGCTGAAGACTTATGTCCTGAGTAAAGGGGGCTTGAAGACTTATGTCCCGAGTAAAGGGACTGAAGACTTATGTCCTGAGTAAAGGGGCTGAAGACTTATGTCCGAGTAAAGGGATGGAGACTTATGTCCTGAGTAAAGGGGCTGAAGACTTATGTCCTGAGTAAAGGGGCTGAAGACTTATGTCCGAGTAAAGGGGATGGAGACTTATGTCCTGAGTAAAGGGGCTGAAGACTTATGTCCTGAGTAAAGGGGCTGAAGACTTATGTCCTGAGTAAAGGGGATGGAGACTTATGTCCTGAGTAAAGGGGATGGAGACTTATGTCCTGAGTAAAGGGGCTGAAGACTTATGTCCTGAGTAAAGGGGATGAAGACTTATATCCTGAGTAAAGGGGCTGAAGACTTATGGTCCTGAGTAAAGGGGATGGAGACTTATATCCTGAGTAAAGGGGCTGAAGACTTATGTCCTGAGTAAAGGGGATGGAGACTTATGTCCTGAGTAAAGGGGATGGAGACTTATGTCCTGAGTAAAGGGGCTGAAGACTTATGTCCTGAGTAAAGGGGCTGAAGACTTATGTCCCGAGTAAAGGGGCTGAAGACTTATGTCCGAGTAAAAGGGGCTGAAGACTTATGTCCCGAGTAAAGGGGATGAAGACTTATATCCTGAGTAAAGGGGCTGAAGACTTATGTCCTGAGTAAAGGGATGGAGACTTATGTCCTGAGTAAAGGGGATGGAGACTTATGTCCTGAGTAAAGGGGCTGAAGACTTATGTCCTGAGTAAAGGGGCTGAAGACTTATGTCCTGAGTAAAGGGGGCTGAAGACTTATGTCCGGAGTAAAGGGGCTGAAGACTTAATGTCCCTGAGTAAAGGGGCTGAAGACTGAAGACTTATGTCCTGAGTAAAGGGGCTGAAGACTTATGTCCTGAGTAAAGGGGCTGAAGACTTATGTCTTATGTCCGAGTAAAGGGGGCTGAAGACTTATGTCCTGAGTAAAGGGCTGAAGACTTATGTCCTGAGTAAAGGGGCTGAAGACTTATGTCCTGAGAGTAAAGGGGCTGAAGACTTATGTCCTGAGTAAAGGGGCTGTAAAGGGGCTGAAGACTTATGTCCTGAGTAAAGGGGCTGAAGACTTATGTCCTGAGTAAAGGAGCTGAAGACTTATGTCCTGAGTAAAGGGGCTGAAGACTTATGTCCTGAGTAAAGGGGCTGAAGACTTATGTCCCGAGTAAAGGGGCTGAAGACTTATGTCCCGAGTAAAGGGGCTGAAGACTTATGTCCCGAGTAAAGGGGCTGAAGACTTATGTCCTGAGTAAAGGGGCTGAAGACTTATGTCCTGAGTAAAGGGGCTGAAGACTTATGTCCTGAGTAAAGGGGCTGAAGACTTATGTCCTGAGTAAAGGGGCTGAAGACTTATGTCCTGAGTAAAGGGGCTGAAGACTTATGTCCCGATGTGAGATTTTAGTTTTTCCTTTTCGATAAATTAGTAAAGATTTCTAATATTCTCTTCTCTCTTTCTCATTATGGGGGAACTTAAAGCACAAGGAGCAAGAGAACAAAATGTGAAAAAAGAGAAAGAAAAAGAAACATTGGCAGCAGGTCATAGTCACATACAGTAGATATTTCCATGCCACTGTCTATATTTAAATCCCGAAATCTTGCACTTTTCACTGTGACCACTAAGGCTTATCATAGGCTGATACATTCCGTTCTGTAGAGATCACTTGTCTACAGTCATCTCATTATCATTGCAGGCATGATTGCTTTGACAGATAACTGCTAGATATTGATAAAACAAGATCTATCATTCGCATGGTCACATCTTACCTACTCCCCCTCCCTGTACAATGAACTCTGTACAGGACACAAAGCATGCCCACAACACTTCCCCATATAAGGGTCTATGTGGCTGCTGTAAAGGCCTCGTTCACATCTTTATTTGTAGATCCGAGAGCCGCCTGCCGGATCCTCTACTTCACCACCAGATCCCCATTGACTGCATTGGGGTCGGCGGTGATCCGGACGATTTCTGGTAAAAATGCCAGGTTCCAGCCAGAATAAAAGTGGACCAGCCTGCCGGATCCAGAAATACGAAAGAAAAGCAACAAATCAGAAAGTAAAAACGGATCAGAGAAAGAAACAGGTTTTAACCCTAGAAGATACATCTGCTTTTAGACAGGAAGCCACACTAATCAAGCAGATCTGATAACCATGGTGCCTCCTTATTGCTGTCAGTGAATGAACACTTAAAACCGCTCTTGGCTTTTATTTGTTACAGTGTATCAGTGGGGGCAATCCTCAATGAGCTTTATTGAAGAGGTATTCCAATTTTACAACCTCAACGGTCCACAGAATGAAGGATGCTGCTATTATCAATATCTCTGCCAGCTGTCAGTGAATGAGAGTATTTTTATTTACCTCCACAGGTTGTAAAAACTTATTGTCATCTAGTCCGGTGAGGGTTTGTTACAATGTATCTTTAGAAGAATTGAATTTGATTGACTGCACAAATCTTGTTAAGGGTGCTTTGACACGAGCGTCCGCTGATCACTGATCTGCAAAAAATACGGATGATGTCCGTGTTGCATCCGTTTTTTTTTTCCTTGCAAATACATTGTAACAATGCTGATTCTTGTCCGTAAAGTAAAAAATAGGACATGTTCTCGGTCGCCGGACTTACGGATGCGGGCAGCACACGGTGTCCTGTCCAATGAACGGGTCTGCGTCCAATCCGCAAAAAATGTGGATCGAGTGGGGACCAAAAGTACGTTCACGTGAATGGGGCCTAAGAATGCGGATTCATCGTCACACTGATACGTTGTGACAAACCTTCACCGGTGCGAGGAGGACTATGTCCTGACGGGTTTTACAGCTTTTAGATATTAACAATGTCCTCGCCCACTGACAGCAAGCAGAGGTATTCCCAATGGTAAAAAATTGAAAGCTGCAGGACTTTTCCTTTAGAACTGAACACTACAGTCATTTTCACGGTCATCGGTTATTTTTATGATTTCGTCGACAGTTTTAGATGACCAGGTGCTTGGACATAAATATCCAGGACGGCAGCAGAAGTCATTAGTCAGATATCAGTACTGGCTCCGTGTCTTCCCTGCTGTCATTGTGCTTATCACAGAGTATTTCCTGTAGCATATTTTTCATTCCTTCAGCATTTCCACCACCTGCCAGCGTGACACCATATGGTCCCAGCAGCTGCTGCAGCGCGGTGTTCGCTACACGGACATAGGTGGTGACCCATCACAAGGAAGGACTCAGACGACAGGGTGCGATGCCATGCATTCTCCTAATGTTCTGAAGAGATCCGTCATCAGCAATATCAGTAAACAGGAGGGTACAGTCATACCTGGGCCCTGGTAAGCTCCTGCCCCTGGGAAGCCCCTCCTGGGCCTACATACCTATATACTTACCTGCTGCTTCGCTCCCCGCCCTCAGCTTCCTTGCTGTTAACATCCACTTTGATACCGCTGCAGCCAATCACTGGCTGCAGCAGTAACCTGTCCCCCTTGTGTGAGCAATTGGCATGATGCAAAGGGAGAAGGTTAACTCTGCAGTGATTGGCTGCAGCTGCGTCAAAGAAGATTTTTAGAAGTGAGGGACCCAAGTGAGTCAGCCGAGGCCGGGAATCCAAGGAGCTAGGACCCAGCAATGCTTTCCTCTGCAGGTCTGCCCAGGTAGGGGAAGCGGTTGCCAAACCCCCCCAAGAGGTGGCCAAGCCCTTTAACAATGTCACATAGTTCCTGTTCCACAGAGCAAGACATTATAGGTGGGGGCCCTGTTACAGATTTTGCACCGGGGCCCAGAAGCTTTAAGTTTAGTTGTGCTGTATGGGCACATGAGCATATGTCAAATGGCAATTAGCTTTGCTTCAATTTGGTCGATTCTCACACAAAATCAATGCATTCTCGCGATGAGTTAACAAAATATTCTACAGGTTGCAATTCCCAAAGCAACCACTGGGTGGCTGCACACAGAACATAAACATCTTATTACAAAGTATCACAAAACAATGTTATGCTTTGAAAATCCGTCCATTTCCTGCCGCATATCTCAGCCAGGAGCGCAGGTAGAGCCTGCTCGAGACAAAGGGGCAGGTTTACTATATCAGTTACAAAGACAGACGGATACAATGTGACAGACAAAACTAAAACAACTTCTATGATATGTTTCTTTAACCCTTTCTACCCCGGAGGTTTTTTCGGTTTTGCGTTTTCATTTTGCGCTCCCTGCCTTGATACAGCCATAACTGTTTTATTTTTCTGTTCACATAGCTGTATGAGGGCTTGTTTTTTGCGGGACAAGTTGTACTTTCCAAGGCCACCATTGCATATGGTGTAGTGGGAAGCAGGAAAAAAATTTCCAAATCGGGTAAAATTGCAAAAAAAAAACGCAATTCCGCCACAGTTTTACGGGTTTTTTACCAGTTACTTTCATTCTACTGGTCAGTACGAATCCGGCGATACCTAATATGTATAGTTTTTCTTGCGTTTTGATAGTGATAAAAAAAATTATAAAGTTGGACTTTTTTTTTTTTGTTTTCAGTTTTTGACCCCTATAACTTTTTGGTGTTTTTGTGTACGGAGCTTTATGGGGGCTCATTTTTTGCGGGGCGATCTGAACTTTTTATTGATACCATTCTGGGGTGTGTAGGACTTTTTGATCCCTTTTTATTTAATTAAAAAAAAAAAGCGACAAAAAATGTCGAATCGGCCATTTTGACGCTTTATTCAGTTTCGCAGTTTTCCGTATGGGAAATAATTTTTTCATATATGGGCGTTTTCGCACACAGCGATACCTTAATGTGTATTTTTTTTAATACTTTTATTTTCTGGAAAGAGGGGTGATTTGAACTTTTACGTTTTTTTATTTTTATTTTTTTTAAATACTTTATTATTTTTTTTTACACTTTTTTATAGTTCCCATAGGGAACTATTACAAGCAATCATCTGATTGCTTATATCTTAGACTCCAATGCACTTACATTGGAGTCTATGAGGATTTCACTGCTTTCCTATGGAGCCTATTACACAGAAGGAAAGTCTATGCAGCAGCCTCCTCCATTCACTATGACAGGGGCTGCTGCAGGCACGCTCCGGCTCCTCTGGCCGCCACACGGGGGAGCCGGAGCAACACCAGAAGCACGCTCTTCCGGTGTTTGCCGCCTTCGGGAGCCGTGGTCAGGCGGTCAGGCTTAACCGTGGCACCCGAGGGGTTAAATGTCTGCGATCGGCATTACTGCCGGTCGCGGACATTAGCCGCAGGTGTCTGCTAGTGGGATATGCAGGTCACCCGCAGCCATCTTTAAAGTCCCGGCCAGATTCTTAACAGGTCACCTATCAGGGGCTCCAAATTGCAAATGATATCGCTATCCTCCAGCTTTATTGCACTATCCCTTTAAGTGTGACTGGCGGTGTCGTCAGGGGGTTATTCCAGGCTTCATCTCCATGTGCTCAGTGTCCCGGCCGTCAATTAACGGGAGTTTCTCTGCTGTTTTCATTAGATATGGGGTTGGAGAGATCTATGGAGACCAGAGTGATGCAGCAGGGGGTTGATTTTTTATCACAGTACTTGATTTTTCTTTCTTTCTAGATATAATGTAGATAGAAGCTGTCCTCACAATGGTCCAACATCAGTGAGAGCAGGTCTCAGAAATTACAGAGACCGTGACGGGGGGCAGATATCAACCCTTAAAGGGAAACAAGCAAAAAAAAAATCTGCTCTTTGTGAAAGCTTTTCCTGGAAATCTGTTGGGGAAATTTTCCACCTGCGGATATCGATATGTTCTGCACGGGGCATGGCTTGTATGGAGGCTTTCTGTGGCAGCGATCTGCCTCTCAGCGGAGACGAGACTGCCGGGGTCACCCCTTCTTTAAAACCATTGAATGGGGGAAAGAGGGAAAAGTAAAATGACTCTCTAGACCGCGATGAAGAAATGTTGGAGCCCCCCGCACACGGCACCTGGGGTAGATGGATAACCAGCTGCGTCTCCTCAGATAAAACTATGGTTTTTGGTATAATTCAAACAAAAACATCTTATCCGCTAAGCATCAGTGGTCAGGACTGGGGGATCTACTGGATCCCACCATTTTCTGCCCTGCTGAAAAATGTACCTGATCCGAGCACTTGTACTGAGAAGAGGAAGGAAGGAAGGAAGGAAGAGGAAGGAAGGAAGGAAGGAAGGAAGAGGAAGGAAGGAAGGAAGGAAGAAAGAGGAAGGAAGGAAGGAGGAAGGAAGGAAGAGGAAGGAAGGAAGGAAGGAAGGAAGGAAGGAAGGAAGGAAGGAAGGAAGGAAGGAAGGAAGGAAGGAAGGAAGGAAGGAAGGAAAGAAGGAAGGAAGGAAGGAAGGAAGGAAGGAAGGAAGGATCCCTACCCACTTATTTCCCACTTGCTTTGGTAATCCAAAAATGTATTTAGTCCTGTCAATAAAGCTGATTTGAATTTGATGTGAAATAGATGATAGATAGATAGATAGATAGATAGATAGATAGATAGATAGAAGACAGATAGAACTGATAGATAGATATGAAATAGATATGATAGATAAATATAGATAGATAGATAGATAGATAGATAGATAGATAGATAGATAGATAGATGATAGATAGATAGATATTGTGTATAAATGGTCTCCTGTACAGTGTTAATATTTCACGTATTATTTGCCGCCATCATTATCGCTCTCTCCATCTTATAATGACAAATAGACTTTTCCTCCTCATTAATCCTGAGTAAATATTTAGCCTCGCCCCGTACGCCCGACCGCAGAACGTCTCTGTATCCGCCGGCTTTGAGCGAAGTGTAAACTTTACTTCTCGATGAAACTGAGAACATAATAACATTCTGCTGACGCCACTTTCTGGACGATCAGATAAATTCCCATTAATCCGGCACGCAGCTTTTCTGGTTGCGTTGCGGACTGCGGAGCCCCAGATTTCCCTGCGGTCCGGGCGGAGTCTTTCTCTTCTCTGCTGTGATTTAAGTTACGTCTATTAGAAACGCCGCGCTCGTTCCGGAACAGTTCACCACAGAACGGCCAAGTATTGGCACGAACGTTACTGAAGAAACGATCAATATCTTTATTATCCACAGGAGGAACCTGGAGAAACCCGTCCGTCATCCGAATACGTGACGGTGGGGGCGGCGGAGCGCTGGCGTCAGGCGCCTGTTCACACAGTGCAGTTCTTTATGTTTATTGATTACATTGTTTAATGGTAAAATTCCACATAAAATGACCCCCCCCCTCCCCCTGATCCTTCTTCCCATCCCCCCTCCAGGCTTTGACCTGTACAAGCCGCTGGCATCCAGACCTTTACTAAAAAAGAATCCAAAATCCTTTTTAACCCCTTCATAATCAAAGTGTTCACAGCAACTGCACAGAAGGTTTATCATAGGGACGCTGATAGCACATTGATATGGTAATCTGCATTTCACCAGCGTCCTACAATATCAGCATGCTCCTCTCCTGAAATACTCTGTGCTGCTGGCAGACCTTGTACAGGACACAATCTATATCTTTCAGTGTCAGCAAACCCTCTCCTGAAATACTCTGTGCTGCTGGAAGACCTTGTACAGGACACAATATATATCTTTCAGTGTCAGCAAACCCTCTCCTGAAATACTCTGTGCTGCTGGAAGACCTTGTACAGGACACAATATATATCTTTCAGTATCAGCAAACCCTCTCCTGAAATACTTTGTGCTGCTGTGAGACCTTGTACAGGACACAGTATATATATATATTTCAGTATCAGCAAACGCTCTCCTGAAATACTCTGTGCTGCTGTGAGACCTTGTACAGGACACAGTATATATATATATTTCAGTATCAGCAAAACGGCTCTCCTGAAATACTCTGTGCTGCTGGGAGACATTGTACAGGACACAATATATATCTTTCAGTATCAGCAAACGCTCTCCTGAAATACTCTGTGCTGCTGGAATACCTTGTACAGGACACAATATATATCTTTCAGTATCAGCAAACCCTCTCCTGAAATACTCTGTGCTGCTGGAATACCTTGTACAGGACACAATATATATCTTTTCAGTATCAGCAAACCCTCTCCTGAAATACTCTGTGCTGCTGAGAAACCTTGTACAGAACACATATATCTTTCAGTGTCAGCAAACCCTCTCCTGAAATACTTTGTGCTGCTGAGAAACCTTGTACAGAACACATATATCTTTCAGTATCAGCAAACCCTCTCGTGAAAATACTCTGTGCTGCTGGCAGACCTTGTACAGGACACAATATATATATTTCAGTATCAGCAAACCCTCTCCTGAAATACTCTGTGCTGCTGGGTGACCTTGTACAGGACACAATATTTATCATTCAGTATCAGCAAACCCTCTCCTGAAATACTCTGTGCTGCTGGTAGACCTTGTACAGGACACAGTATATATTTTTCAGTATCAGCAAATCCTCTCCTGAAATACTCTGTGCTGCTGGGAGACCTTGTACAGGACACAATCTATATTTTTCAGTATCAGCAAACCCTCTCCTGAAATACTCTGTGCTGCTGGTAGACCTTGTACAGGACACAGTATATATTTTTCAGTATCAGCAAATCCTCTCCTGAAATACTCTGTGCTGCTGGGAGACCTAGTGAGTAGCTCTCTGACTATGAACACCCCCCTCTGCAGCACCCCTCTTACTATATACTGCCATAAGTCAGAGGACATTTTACTCTTACCTCACTGTTTAGTCATATCGGGACAAAGCTGTCACTTACCTGCAAGAAAGAGAAGATCAGATAAGTCACTTGTTACATTTGGAGACATACAGTATGTACATGACACAATGCTGTAATACATGCAACTAGTGCATAAAGCAATGCAAATCCTGCTCTAAGGCCTCATGCACATGGCTGTATGTATTTTGCGGAACGGAACAGCCGGCCCCTAATAGAACAGTCTTATCCTTGTCTGTTATGCAGACAATAATAGGACATGTTCTATTTTTTTGCTGAACAGACATACGGACATACGGAAACAGAATGTACACAGAGTAACTTCCGTTTTTTTTTACGGACCCATTGAAATGAATGGTTCCTCATATGGTCTGCAAAAAAAAAAAAAAAAACGGAACGGACACAGAAAGAAATAACATTCTTGTGCATGAGCCCTAAGGGTCGTCACGCCCATTCCTAGGGCCTTTAGTCTTAAAGGGTTATTCCAATCATGGACAATGGGGGCAAACCGCTTGGATATGCCCCCATTGTCTGATAGGTGCAGGTCCCACCTCTGGGACCTGCAGCTATCTCTAAAACGAAGCCTAACACGAGGCTGGCAAAGTGGTGACCAGAAGTGCCGGGTCCAGCCACCACCAAGCCTTCCTACTAGCCCGCTGAAAATAGCAAGCTCATCTATTTTCGGAGTCCCCATAGAAATGAATGGGAGTGCACCACGCTTGCACCTCCATTGCTTCCATTGATTTTTATGGGGCCGACGGAAATAGCTAAGCGCACCTGTATGATGGTACGTCCAGCTTAGGGTCTGTATTAAAGGGAGTCTGGTCTAGTGTCTGTATAATGGGAGGACTAGCCTCAGATCTGTATAAAGGGGGTCTGATCTAATGTCTGTATCATGGTAAGTCCAGACTAATGTCAGTATAAAGGGGGTCTGGTCTAGTGTCTGTATGATGGTATGTCCAGCCTAATGTCAGTATAAAGGGGGTTTGGTCTAGTATCTGTATGATGGTATGTCCAGCCTAATGACTGTATAAAGGGGTCTGGTCTAGTGTCTGTATGATGGTATATCCAGCCTAATGACTGTATAAAGGGAGTCTGGTCTAGTGTCTGTATGATGGTATATCCAGCCTAATGACTGTATAAAGGGGGTCTGGTCTAGTGTCTGTATGATGGTATATCCAGCCTAATGACTGTATAAAGGGAGTCTGGTCTAGTGTCTGTATGATGGTATATCCAGCCTAATGACTGTGTAAAGGGGGTCTGGTCTAGTGTCTGTATGATGGTATATCCAGCCTAATGACTGTATAAAGGGGGTCTGGTCTAGTGTCTGTATGATGGTATATCCAGCCTAATGACTGTATAAAGGGAGTCTGGTCTAGTGTCTGTATGATGGTATGTCCAGCCTAATGTCAGTATAAAGGGGGTCTGCTCTAGTGTCTGTATGATGGGAGGTCTAGCCTAATGACTGTGTAAAGGGGGTCTGGTCTAGTGTCTGTATAATGGGAGGTCTAGCCTTGGATCAGTATAAAGGGGGTCTGATCTAGTGTCTGTATCATGGTAAGTACAGACTAATGTCAGTATAAAGGGGGTCTGCTCTAGTGTCTGTATGATGGGAGGTCTAGCCTCGGGTCTGTATAAAGGGGGTCTGGTCTAGTGTCTGTATGATGGTATGTCCAGCCTAATGTCTGTATAAAGGGGGTCTGGTCTAGTGTCTGTATAATGGTAAGTCTAGCCTAATGTCAGTATAAAGGGGGTCTGCTCTAGTGTCTGTATGATGGGAGGTCTAGCCTCGGGTCTGTATAAAGGGGGTCTGGTCTAGTGTCTGTATGATGGTATGTCCAGCCTAATGTCTGTATAAAGGGGGTCTGGTCTAGTGTCTGTATAATGGTAAGTCTAGCCTAATGTCAGTATAAAGGGGGTCTGCTCTAGTGTCTGTATGATGGGAGGTCTAGCCTTGGATCAGTATAAAGGGGGTCTGATCTAGTGTCTGTATCATGGTAAGTCTAGCCTAATGTCAGTATAAAGGGGGTCTGCTCTAGTGTCTGTATGATGGGAGGTCTAGCCTCGGGTCTGTATAAAGGGGGTCTGCTCTAGTGTCTGTATGAAGGTAAGTCCAGCCTAATGTCTGTATAAAAGGGGTCTGGTATGTGGTCTGCATAAATATGTGTGTGTGTGTGTGGGGGGGGGTCTGCTCTGGAGTCTGTATAAATGGGTTCTGGTCTGAGATCTGGATGAGGATCTGGAATCTATATCTGGATTTTGGGTCTCTGGTCTCTGGTGTGAATCAGTTTAGGGGTCTGTTGTGTGGTCTGTATTTATTTTGGGGTCTCCTGCAGGGTTTATATACTATCTGCTGTAGGCTGGGGGTGTGTCCTACACCAACGGAAACAATATTGTTACATGTGTCCCTTCCTTTGTCTTATAGCCGGGGCTCCTGTTGACGGACAGTCCATTAGCTCCTCAGCTGACATGGGAAAAGATTGGCCCCGGGTGGACAACCCCTTTAAGCATCTCTGACCATGAGAAATCCTCCTGTATGAATGCTCCTAGTAGTGCCTTACACCATTTTTGCTATTTTATCACCCAAATCTTTAATTCTCTCCGATAAGGGGTTAAGCGCCCCCCTCCCACAATGCAAAGAGGGGGCCACTCATTACATCCAGGAGAGAGATTTGTTCAGTAGCCGCTTAAGGGAATATTTTAATGAAATACCAGCCCGTCTCCGTCTGTCCTCCTGGTCCCAATGTATCTGCAGAGAACGTCTTTCGGCTCTACAGAACAGTCCGTTAACTTTATTAAACCGCAGATTCGCTTTCTGGCCGAGGGGCTTTTTTTTTTTTATCTTTTTTTTTAATTTTGTGATTGGGAAAAAGATTAAACTCGTTAACATCAAAATACTCATTTACGTTTTTTCTCCTCCAGTTCTGGATCACAGCTATCGCAAGCCGTCTGTTCTGATGGCTGCAGCCTCCACGTGGCAGCGCCCCGGGTACTGACCTCACCTCCTGCAAATGTTTACAAACGGATTGCATGTGTGGCAACACCTGAGGGGCCCGACAGCTGGCAGCAGCGTTGGTATTGATCATCAGCAGCGGGCGACGGTCCCCTGTAGACCCTATGGACTGTGGTGAACGTGAGCCATGCTCTGATGAAAGCATTTCATGTGTTTTATCTGTGCAGGGTGCTAATACTTATGCAACAGCTTAATAGGAATCATGGAAAAATCCGAAAGGACCAGTAGGTAAAAGAAAAAAAATCTTAAAAGCAGCTTCCAAATGTCTGTTAGATACTGTACTTGCAGGACCCCCCGCTGTCGCTGTCTGCCCTCTGTATAGTGCAATTTACTCCTTGCTCCAACCGGCTAGTGCCATCCCTGGAATCTGGATAGTGCAATAACCCTTCACTCCAATTACATTACATGATGCAATTACTTCCCCGCATTCCCTCCAATCTGTGCCCCACCTCCCTCGCTCCCCTCCAGATAACCCCACATGTAAGATGTCATCCTTTTCCTCTTCCCTTTGAATAATGCCATCACTTCCTCATAAATGTCACACTTTTCACTTCCGTCAGGTACTGATATCTCTCCCTCACTACACATCGATGGTGCCATTACTCATGTTGGATAGTGCCATCACTTCCTCTCACACTCTAGATGGTGTGATAGCTCCCTACCTTTCCTTAGGTGGTGCCAACACTCCCTGACAGCTCCAAGATGGTGCCATTATTCACTCTGGATAGTACAATCTTTCCTTCCTAACACCCCTCTCACTTCCTCTAGATAATGCTATCACTATTGTGTCATAATACTCTCACTTCCTCTGGATAGTGCCATCACTTTCTTCCTTTCCTTTGATGCCCCATTACTTTCTCCATGTAGTGCCATCTCCCTCAAGATAGCATAACACCTAACTTCATTCAGATAGTACCATAATTTATTCACTTCCTCCAGAATGTATCATAACCTTCCTCCATATAGTACCATAACCCCTTCATTTCTTCCAGATAGTATCATACCCCTTCACTTCCTCCAGACAGCAGCATAACACTTCACTTCCTCCAGATAGTACCATATTCCCTTCACTTCATGATAGTTCTATTACCTTCACTTCTTTAAGACAGTACAATGACACTTCACATCCTTCAGATATTTCCAGAACCCTTTCACTTCCTCCAGACAGTACTATAATCCATTCATTTCCTAGAGACACTGTCATAACCACTTCACTTCCTCCAAATGGTAGCATAAACACTTCACTCTCCCCTGATAGTACTATAACCCCTTCACGTTTTGCAGACAGTTTCATAACCCTTTCACTTCCACCGTATAGTTCCATAAACACTTCACCTCATACCCCCTCCCCATAGTAACATAACTCCCTCACTTCCTTCAGATAGTACCATAACCCCTATCCTTCCGCCAAACAGTACCATATAATTCTTCCAAATATAAAGTACCATATAAGCTTTCAAGTCCTTCAAATAGTATCATAACCCCTATCCTTCTTCCAAATAGTACCATAAACCCTTCCCTTCCTCTAGATAGTTTCATCACCCTTTCAGTTTCTCAAGATAGTACCATAACCCCTTTACTTCCTCCAGATATTACAATAACCCCTTAACTTCCTCCAGGTAATACCATAACTGCTTCAATTCCTCCAGATAATGCCATAACCCCATCACTTTCTCTAGATAGTACCATAAACCCTTCCCTTCCTCTAGATCAGGGGTGCACAATGTTTTTTGTTTGGGGGCCACACTGGCAGACTAAACCAATGATGAGGGCCGAAAATAAAATTTAAAGGAGGATTAAAAACTGAAATACTGTATTTATGGCATATTGAACACACAGTATATACCATTAATGTCTATGTACAGTCCCAGGGCTCCCATCTAATGGGAGAAATACCTGAAATATACTGTACATGTGAGCAGCCACAAGACATAGACATACCTGTCTGTTACCAGATGGTTGGGGGCCGCACAAAATGGTATCGAGGGCCGCATGTGGCCCCCGGGCTGCAGGTTGTGCACCCCTGCTCTAGATAGTACCATAACCCCTTCAGTTCCTCCAGATAGTACCATAACCCATAACTTCCTCTAGATAGTATCATCACCCTTTCAGTTTCTCAAGATAGTACCATAACCCATAACTTCCTCTAGATAGTACCATAACCCCTTCACTTCCTCCAGGGAATCTCATAACCCCATTCACTTCCTCTAGATAGTACCATAACCCATCACTTCCTCTAGATAGTATCATCACCCTTTCAGTTTCTCAAGATAGTACCATAACCCCTTTACTTCCTCCAGATATTACGATAACCCCTTAACTTCCTCCAGGTAATACCATAACTGCTTCAATTCCTCCAGATAATGCCATAACCCCATCACTTTCTCTAGATAGTACCATAAACCCTTCAGTTTCTCCAGACAGTAGCATAACCATTTCAGTTCCTCCAGATAGTACCATAACCCCTTCACTTCCTCCAGGTAATTACCAAAACCCATCACTTCCTCTAGATAGTACCATAACCCATCACTTCCTCTAGATAGTACCATAACCCATCACTTCCTCTAGATAGTACCATAACCCCTTCACTTCCTCCAGGTAATACCAAAACCCATCACTTCCTCTAGATAGTACCATAACCCATCACTTCCTCTAGATAGTACCATAACCCAGCACTTCCTCTAGATAGTACCATAACCCATTTCTTCCTCTAGATAGTACCACAACTGCTCCACTTACTTTAGATAGTGCCATAACCCCTTCACTTCCTCCAGGTAATCTCATAACCACATTCACTTCCTCTAGATAGTACTATAAACCCTTCAGTTCCTCCAGACAGTAGCATAACCATTTCAGTTCCTCCAGATAGTACCATAACCCCTTCACTTCCTCCAGGTAATACCAAAACCCATCGCTTCCTCTAGATAGTACCATAACCCATCACTTCCTCTAGATAGTACCATAACCCAGCACTTCCTCTAGATAGTACCATAACCCATTTCTTCCTCTAGATAGTACCACAACTGCTCCACTTACTTTAGATAGTGCCATAACCCCTTCACTTCCTCCAGGTAATCTCATAACCACATTCACTTCCTCTAGATAGTACCATAACCCATCGCTTCCTCTAGATAGTACCATAACCCATCGCTTCCTCTAGATAGTACCATAACCCATCACTTCCTCTAGATAGTACCACAACTGCTCCACTTACTTTAGATAGTGCCATAACCCCTTTGCTTACTCCAGATAGTATCATATACCCACTTTACCTCCTTCAGATAATAACATAACCTTTTTGCTTCCTCCAGATAGTACCATGAACCCACCACTTCCTCGAGATAGTAAAATTACCCTTTCACTTTCTCCAGATAGTACCATAAACCCACAACTTCCCCTGGATAGTAACATAACCCCTTCACTTCCTCCAAATAATACCATGACTCATTCACTTCCTCCAGATAGTTAAATTACCCATTCATTTCCTCTAGGTAATACAATGACAGGTTTCCAGAAACAAGCTTTCTAGCGCTGACCTGTGTGGGACAGACATGATGTGGGGGATGTTGGATTCTCTCATTACTAGGCCCCATATGTGCCAGGCTGTGAGTTAGCCAGCCTGGCACCGCTCCTGTATCACCGTATACCAGGCACCATGTATTAACCATGTGTAATGGTATTTTCATCAGCAAAACTGAGAAGAAAAAAAAATCTGGTGTCGGCTGCCATCTTCACCCCAGGAAATGGAATTAGAAGCTCACACATTTGTCTTAGTGTCATCTTTATCAATTCTGCTCACAGAGAAGTTCGGAGGGTGCCAACATTCAGTGCCAAGCAGAAGCTGCAGGATGCCCGTCACTCGAAGTCAGCATGTTTCATCTGTCAGTGCAGAGCTGGCACCCTGATGTAGCAGCCGCAGCACACATCTCATCCGCGCCTTCTACTGCATCAATATTTCATATTATTGTCAAAAAATATCTTTCCGGCAAACAGTGATCCATCTACTTTATATAACGGGTGAAGTGCCGCTTCTGTGCACCAGTCACCCACCGCTATCAGAGGGCAGAGCACAGCATGCTGGTATAACCTGGGCATCTCCTGTATGTAATTATATATGTACAGCTGGTATAAGTTATACATCTTCTTGTATATAGTGATATGGAGCATGCTGGTATAACCTGGGTATCTCCTGTATATAATTATATATGTACAGCTGGTATAAGTTATACATCTTCTGTATATAGTGATATGGAGCATGCTGGTATAACCTGGGTATCTCCTGTATATAATTATATATGTACAGCTGGTATAAGTTATACATCTTCTTGTATATAGTGATATGGAGCATGCTGGTATAACCTGGGTATCTCCTGTATATAATTATATATGTACAGCTGGTATAAGTTATACATCTTCTTGTATATAGTGATATGGAGCATGCTGGTATAACCTGGGTATCTCCTGTATATAATTATATATGTACAGCTGGTATAAGTTATACATCTTCTGTATATAGTGATATGGAGCATGCTGGTATAACCTGGGTATCTCCTGTATATAATTATATATGTACAGCTGGTATAAGTTATACATCTTCTTGTATATAGTGATATGGAGCATGCTGGTATAACCTGGGTATCTCCTGTATATAATTATATATGTACAGCTGGTATAAGTTATACATCTTCTGTATATAGTGATATGGAGCATGCTGGTATAACCTGGGTATCTCCTGTATATAATTATATATGTACAGCTGGTATAAGTTATACATCTTCTGTATATAGTGATATGGAGCATGCTGGTATAACCTGGGTATCTCCTGTATATAATTATATATGTACAGCTGGTATAAGTTATACATCTTCTTGTATATAGTGATATGGAGCATGCTGGTATAACCTGGGTATCTCCTGTATATAAATTATATATGTACAGCTGGTATAAGTTATACATCTTCTTGTATATAGTGATATGGAGCATGCTGGTATAACCTGGGTATCTCCTGTATATAATTATATATGTACAGCTGGTATAAGTTATACATCTTCTGTATATAGTGATATGGAGCATGCTGGTATAACCTGGGTATCTCCTGTATATAATTATATATGTACAGCTGGTATAAGTTATACATCTTCTTGTATATAGTGATATGGAGCATGCTGGTATAACCTGGGTATCTCCTGTATATAATTATATATGTACAGCTGGTATAAGTTATACCATCTGTCTTGTATATAGTGATATGGACCATGCTGGTATAACCTGGGTATCTCCTGTATATAATTATATATCTACAGCTGGTATAAGTTATATATCTCTTGTATTATAGTGATATGGACCATGCTTGGTATAACCTGGTATCTCCTGTATATATATATATGTACAGCTGGTATAAGTTATACATCTTCTGTATATAGTGATATGGAGCATGCTGGTATAACCTGGGTATCTCCTGTATATAATTATATGTGTACAGCTGGTATAAGTTATACATCTTCTGTATATAGTGATATGGAGCATGCTGGTATAACCTGGGTATCTCCTGTATATAATTATATATGTACAGCTGGTATAAGTTATACATCTTCTTGTATTTAGTGATATGGAGCATGCTGGTATAACCTGGGTATCTCCTGTATATAATTATTAGATTTCACCCTGTTATAATCTTAATAAAGAAACAATTGAAACCAGATGACAAGTTCTGGCCAGAAAAGTCTTCCGTGGCCTGTGACAGCTTATTGTCCGTGTGTTTTAGCGACTGCCTCTGTTTCTCTCTCATCTTTTCAATGTGTTATGATAGAATGAAAAGAAGATGCTGACACAGCATGGGGGGAGGATCCTTTTAGGGGGCGTTAACACCGAGATCACTGTCTACTGTGTTTTCTGTTATTCAAGCTTAATGTCTGATTTCCAGGGACACGGCTGCTCAATCAGTGTATCTAATCCTTCATATGTTACTGTATATATGAGCATGTATCGAAGCTTGACGCGTGAAACTGTATAAACAGTAGTTGTCTCTGAATGCGCTGTATGTTCTGTAATAATGTCTGATGAGTTGGAGTATCTAAGCTGCTCAGCTGTGTATATAATCCTATCAAGTAAGATACTGCCTGCTGACCTGTGTATCTAATCCTACCATGCGTGATACTGTCTGCTGAGCTGTGTATCTAATCCTACCATGTGTGATACTGCCTGCTGACCTGTGTATCTAATCCTACCATGTGTGATACTGTCTGCTGAGCTGTGTATCTAACAATTTCATGTGTGATACTGTCTACTGAGCTGTGTATCTAACGATGTCATGTGTGACACTGTCTGTTGAGCTTTGTATCTAATCCTATCGATTGATACTGTCTGCTAAGCTGTGTATCTAATTCTATCATGTGCGATACTGTCTGCTGAGCTGTATATCTAATCCTATTATGTGTGATACTGTCTACTCAGCTGTGTATCTAATCCTATCAAGTACGATACTGCCTGCTGACCTGTGTATCTAATCCTACCATGTTTGATACTGTCTGCTGAGCTGTGTATCTAATCCTACCATGTGTGATACTGTCTGCTGAGCTGTGCATCTAACGATGTCATGTGTGTTACTGTCTGTTGAGCTTTGTATCTAATCCTATCGATTGATAATGTCTGCTGAGCTGTGTATCTAATTCTATCATGTGCGATACTGTCTGCTGAGCTGTGTATCTAATCCTATCATGTGTGATACTGTCTGCTCAGCTGTGTATCTAATCCTGCCATGTGTGATAATGTCTGCTGAACTGCTGTATTAAGTCTAGTATGTGTAATACTGTATAAGGATAGCCTCATTAGCCCAATCTCACGTCACATGATGCGGTTTAGGACCCTGGGATCTGCCTGGTTTCGTCCTATAAGCTAACACTCTAGCTCTTCGTTCAGCAGAGGGTTCAGCTCCGGAACGTTAATGCTGCCGCCGCTCAGTGCCTCTTGTCTGCTGATGTTCTCTATTTGATATTTTAGCCCTTTGACAGTCAATTTGTATGAGCCTGATGGAAAACGTGCAGAACAGCGTTTTCCTGGTGTAGACAGTGTTCCAGATGGATGCTCCAGCCGACCGCTGGGGACGAGGACTGTGATCAGCGCCGATCCCAGGGACAGCTGTGTTAATTACCGACAGACAAGCGGCGCAGACGTAGTATATAATTGCTGCTAATATTAGCATAGATTGAGGTCATGGACAGGGTTACATCCAGGGGCTTTAGGACCCTGGGGGTTGATGTGTATCCAATAATAGCAAAGAGCGCTTACCTCTAAAATCAGCCTCATCCATGTTTCCTATTCACATCTGTCCGCAGATCTGTCCCTATGACACTGGCTGACCTGTTACATGTGCACATGGCAGATGAAGGCATCTGTGTTGGACCCATGGTCATATGTGCAAGCATTGCTGAGAAACATGATGTTTTATTATATGCAAATGAGTGTCTAGGAGCAACGGGGGCGTGGCCTTTACACCTAGAGGCTCAGCTCTCTCTGCAACTGGAGCACCCTCTGCACTTTGATTGACAGAGTGGAAGTGTCAATGTGATCACACCCGACCCTGTTAATCAAAGTGCAGAGGGTGCGGCAGCTGCAGAGAGAGCAGAGCACCCTCTAGGTGTAATGGTAACGCCCCTGTTGCTCCTAGAGGCTAATTTGCATATATTGAAATATAATTTTTTCTCAGCAATGCGGGCACATATGAACATGGGACCAACACAGATGTCTTCAGCTGCCAAGTTCACATGTAACAGGTCAGCCAGTGTCAATGGGACAAAACCGCTGACAGATGCCTCCATTGGAAATACAGTCAGTATGCAAATGAGCTCTCTTCCAGAAGGAAAAAAATAAAAATAAAACACCGCCAGAGTTTTAACACCACGGGGGCGACTGTGCTGCCACATGGATGTACAACCACTATGACCGTAGGGGTGCAATAAGCAATATTGACCCCGAATGTAATAATGGGGCCCCCGATAAATCCTGGTACATGGTGCACAAACATAAATGAGATACAAACCAGTCACCTCAGCAGCAAGAGCCTCACATGGGGACGGTGCAGCTGAGCCCGAAATATACCAGTCCGTATATCACAGGGGATTGTAGAATCTAACACAGACGGTACTGCACTGTATGATGTGCTCATTAATACTGCCTCATAGGGACTAAATAATACCCCGAAGTAATACAATAAATGACATTAATATTACAATAAATTAATGCTGAGTCACTAAGTAAAAACTCTGTACAGTGGCTATATCACCACACAGGCCAGAATAATACAGCCATACAATAACCTCATTATACTGCTACACAGTGACTGCCATAAAGCAGCCAAATATGGCTATACTGCCATTAATTAATACTGCCATATAGTGTCCGTATACAAAGAACAATACAATCACCATACAGGGACAGAACAGTACTGTCATGCAGTGACAGAATAATAGAGTGACAGAATAATACCACCTTACAGTGACAGAATAATACTATCTTACAATGACAGAATAATACAGCCACATTGTGACTAAATACAAAGAGCAATATAATCACCATACAGGTACAGAATACTATCCTGCCGTGCAGTGACAGAATAATACCACCATAGAATGACAGAATAATACCACCTTACAGTGACAGAATATTACCACCACATTGTGACTGAATACAAAGAGCTATAAAATCATCATACAGGGACAGAATAGTACTGCCATGCAGTGACAGAATAATAGAGTGACAGAATAATACCACCTTACAGTGACAGAATAATACTATCTTACAATGACAGAATAATACCGCCACATTGTGACTAAATACAAAGAGCAATATAATCATCATACAGTGACAGAAGAGTACTGCCATGCAGTGACAGAATAATAGAGTGGCAGAATAATACCATCTTACAGTGACAGAATAATACCGCCACATTGTGACTGAATACAAAGAGCAATATAATCCCCATACAGGGACAGAATACTATCCCGCCATGCAGTGACAGAATAATACCACCATAGAGTGACAGAATACTATCGACATGCAGTGACAGAATAATACCACCTTACAGTGACAGAATAGTACCACCACATTGTGACTGAATACAAACAGCAATAAAATCATCATACAGTGACAGAATAGTACTGCCATGCAGTGACAGAATAATAGAGTGACAATAATACCACCTTACAGTGACAGAATGATACCATCTTACAGTGACAGAATAATACCGCCACATTGTGACTGAATACAAAGAGCAATATAATCACCGTACAGTGACGGAATACTATCCCAACATGCAGTCACAGAATAATACCACCATAGAGTGACAGAATAATACCACCTTACAGTGACAGAATAATACCGCCACATTGTGACTGAATTCAAAGAGCAATATAATCACCATGCAGTGACAGAATAATACCACCATAGAGTGACATTGCTTAACAGTGAATGAATACACCATACAGAGACCTCCAATTATACCATCATCTAGTGCCCAAATAATACTGCTATACAGAAATGAAACAATTTCACTGTCCAGTGACTTAATAATACCATTGTACAATGGCTAATTAACACCCACATAAAGACACTAAATAATGTTGCCACAGAGTGACCAAATATTGTAGTGCTTGAATAATTCTGCCGAACAATGACTGGTAAATGCCGTCATATCTTCACTAAATAATACCACCGCACAGTGACGGCATCAAATTTCAGCCAGTGGATGCAGATACAAATGAATTTTGGAGGTCTAGCGCACACGCCGCCACTGCCGTATATATAGTCCCGCTATCAGCTTTATGAGGGTCTTTCTGGTTCCCCCGTCTTGGCAGACGCTACTCGTCATGTCAAATCTGATGGAAAGCAAATGTGAACAGAGTCTTACGTACCTGCCAGCCGCCAGGTGTAGAGATATAATTACCCAGGAGAACATGTGATGACAGTATCACACATGACAAGCTTAGATACAGCAACTCAGCTGCACTATACATGATCGACTTTATCAGCAAAGTATTGCGCATGATAGGCTTAGATACATAGCTCAGCAGGCAGTATCATAGAAGATAGGCTTAGATACGAAGCTCAGCAGACAGTATCGCATAAGATAGGCTTAGATACGCAGCTCAGCAGGCAGTATCATAGAAGATAGGCTTAGATACGCAGCTCAGCAGACAGTATCACATAAAATAGGCTTAGATAAGCAGCTCAGCAGAAAGTATCATACATGATAGGTTGTAGATACAGTGGCTCAGCAGGCAGTATCACACATCAAAGGCATAGGTACATAGTTAAGGAGACAGTATCACAAATGACAGGCTTAGATACACAGCTCAACAGTCGTATCACACAGGATAGGATTAGATTCAGAGATCAGCAGACAGTATCACACATGGCAGGCTTAGATACACAGCTCAACAGTCGTATCACACAGGATAGGATTAGATTCAGAGATCCGCAGACAGTATCAAACATGACAAGCTTAGATACAGCACCCCAGCAGTTTCATACATGACAGGCTTAGATACAGCGACTCACCAGACAGTATCACATATAATGGGTTTAAATACAGCAGCTAAGCAGACACTATCACACATTATAGGATTAGATACACAGCTCAGCAGACAGTATCACACAAGGTAGGATTAGATACAAAGCTCAGCAGAAAGTATCACACAGGATAGGATTAAATACACTGCTCAGTAGACATTATCACATATGATAGGATTAGATACAGCAGTCCAGCAGACAGTATAACACACAATAAGCTTAGATACACAACTCAGCAGACAGTATCACACATTATAGGTTTAGATTCACAGCTCCGCAGATGTTATCTCTAACGTTAGGCTTAGATACACAACTCTGCAGACAGTATCACACATGATAAGCTTAGATAAAGCAGCTCAGCAAACAGTATCACACAGGATAGGCTTAGATATACAGCTCAGCAAACAGTATCACACAGGATAGGCTTAGATACACAGCTCAGCAAACAGTATCACACAGGATAGTATTAGATACACAGCTCAGCAAACAGTATCACACAGGATAGGCTTAGATACACAGCTCAGCAGACTGTATCACACATGATAAGATTAGATACAGTATCTCAGCAGACAGTATCACACACTACAGGATTAGATACAGAGCTCAGCATTTCTTTGTTGTCTTTCACATGTGTTTTTGTTTTTGTTTTCCGTTAATCGGATGTAATTACGCTGACAATTTGCGCAGCTGTTCACCTCGGAGATGCTGCGCTGTCAGGGCCATTATGTATGCGGAGCCTGCAGGCAGCTAAGGAGAAGGCAGGTAGTGCACAGCGGTGGCTCCCAGCTCAGCAGACGCCGTACGCAGCCCCACCGCTATACGACTGTGCGGGATAATTTTACATTGTTTATCAAGACAATGATATGAGTGATATGTACAGCCAAAAGTATGTGCCCCACCCCCATATAATACAGACAGTATACTACAAGGATATGAGTGAGCTCAGGAGACTGTATCACACATGATAGGCTTAGATACATAATTCAGGAGAATGTATCACACATGATTGGCTTGAGGTCCACAGACAGTGTCTGACATAAAAGGCTTCGATACACAGCACAGCAAACAGTATCTCACATGACAGGCTTAGTGTAATGTATGTACACAGTGACTGCACCAGCAGAATAGTGAGTGCAGCTCTGGAGTGTAATACAGGATGTAACTCAGGATCAGTACAGGATAAGTAATGTATGTACACAGTGACTGCACCAGCAGAATAGTGAGTGCAGCTCTGGAGTATAATACAGGATGTAACTCAGGATCAGTACAGGATAAGTAATGTATGTACACAGTGACTGCACCAGCAGAATAGTGAGTGCAGCTCTGGAGTATAATACAGGATGTAACTCAGGATCAGTACAGGATAAGTAATGTGTGTACACAGTGACTGCACCAGCAGAATAGTGAGTGCAGCTCTGGAGTATAATATAGGATGTAACTCAGGATCAGTACAGGATAAGTAATGTATGTACACAGTGACTGCACCAGCAGAATAGTGAGTGCAGCTCTGGAGTATAATATAGGGATGTAACTCAGGATCAGTACAGGATAAGTAATGTATGTACTCAGTGACTGCACCAGCAGAATAGTGAGTGCAGCTCTGGAGTATAATACAGGATGTAACTCAGGATCAGTACAGGATAAGTAATGTATGTACACAGTGACTGCACCAGCAGAACAGTGAGTGCAGCTCTGGAGTATAATACAGGATGTAACTCAGGATCAGTACAGGATAAGTAATGTATGTACTCAGTGACTGCACCAGCAGAATAGTGAGTGCAGCTCTGGAGTATAATACAGGATGTAACTCAGGGTCAGTACAGGATAAGTAATGTATGTACACAGTGACTGCACCAGCAGAATAGTGAGTGCAGCTCTGGAGTATAATATAGGATGTAACTCAGGATCAGTACAGGATAAGTAATGTATGTACACAGTGACTCCACCAGCAGAATAGTGAGTGCAGCTCTGGAGTATAATACAGGATGTAACTCAGGATCAGTACAGGATACATAAGGTACTTACACAGTGACTCACTTGATACATTCATTTCTATATGAATGTTTTGTTGCGGTTTTTTTTCGTTCAAAGAAAGTGTTTTATATAGGAAAAGAAGTGATGTCAAAAATTTCTATAACATAAATGTCATTTAAATTACAAAGGTTCATCCTGGTCATGTGACCAGTAATGAAGTAATGAAATTAAATAGTTTGGTTGCTTTATCTAGACACCTTTGGAATAGTTGAAGATACTGCATCTGATGACTGCTATTCTGCATGAAGAGCGGCTCGTACACAGGAGAGGCTGAATCCAGCTTTGTTCACACTATTCTGAAGAGCAGACGCCTGCCGCTGGAATGCTCATATATTCTGCACAGCAGAGCTCATACAGCTCGGCCTTGGTAAATCTGAGCAAAGTGATGAAAGAATAGAGCCATTTTCCGAACTGTATTATGTATCTCTGACCACAATGTTACAAAATGTATCAATCGACAATTACAAAAACATTGAAAAGAACATGGCATCCACGGCTTTCTACAAGTATTATTCTTTTGGAATTAGCATGTCCACAGCTACACAATAGCGGTACAGAGCTTGATCATGATTGCAGTTTTCAACAATTAACTCATGAGGTACAGATGTAGCAGAGCTGGATTTGTCATTGAACTACTTTTTATGCCCGAAGAAACAGTAATGTCCTAGTATAAGCTTTAGCTCTATGGAAGCACATTGATCTTGAGAACATCTTGAGGCATGCCAGGTGACAAAGCTCTGCCACATTCACACACTCGGCACTGCTACCTCAGAACGCCCTAACCATTATATGATACTTTTCTAATCACCAGAGGAGTCAGGCTGTGACTTATCCCCCCCCCCCTTAAAAACACATGCACACACGCTGCAGCTCTCCAGCTGTTGTAAAACTACAACTCCCACCATGCCCTGCAGTAGGCTGATAGCTGTGGGCAGACTGGGCATGCTGAGAGTTGTAGTTTTGCAACAGCTGGAGAGCTACAGGTTGGCCAGCTCTGACCTAGTGGATATGTTTGCTAGCTGACGTCTCCTAACCAAGTGTCCTTCCTTAACCTTGGCTTGCACCATTTTATTGGTGGCGGCTGGGACTTATGATGTCACTGCACCAATCCTATGACATCACTACAATTAAGATCTTACAAATCAGATGTCCAAATAGGGATTCCCCGCTGGAGCAAAAGGGCCTCTCAGGCCTTACTTCCAGATTTGGTGGTGGATCAAACACTGTACCCCCACCGATCAGGAGAAGACGGGTTAGCCTCCCTTCAATGAATGGTGCGGCAGGTCGAGCATGTGCACTGTCGCTATATTAATCTATATGGGATTGCTACACTATAGCACTTGGATATCTTCTGCAATTTCACAGATGTTGACCTGAGCGGTTGTGCTCACCAATCTGATGATTATCTAAGGCAGGGCTGGCCAACCTGCGGCTCTCCAGCTGTTGTAAAACTACAACTCCCACCATGCTCTGCTGTGGGATGATAGCTGTAGGCAGACTGGGCATGCTGGGAGTTGTAGTTTTGCAACAGCTGGAGAGCCACAGGTTGGCCAGCCCTGATCTAAGGAATAAGGGATAACGTGTTCTTACTGGAATAATTCTTCAAACTCAGCTAAGCACAGTATGCAGTAAGCTCTTCAGCTCCCTCTAGTGGTGGCTACATGAATCGCCAGTTTTATCATATAGAAAAACGGGAAAAATGAAATGTGTGTTTGCAATTTTTTTAAACTTGACTTTCCAAAGACATTGTCACAATTAGCAATTTTTACGCTGCTCTCACCACTCTTCCGAAAGGGGGTATGGCAAGGGCAGGAGGGGGCATGACCATGTGACCAAAAAAAATGGGTACAAATGAAATCTGTCTGGGTGCAAGGACTGCTGGAGTATGCTCCTAATATATGACGAGGTGTGCATCTGGTCATGTATTAGTCACATCCTCTGTCAGCGCGGAGGACATCAAGACCAGTTCAGAAAGTGCCAGTCTTGATAAATTTCCCCCTTAAAAGGGATTTCCCCATTAAAAATATTCTACATTTTTAAAAACAGCACCTTGATCTGAATACTTTTGTAACTGCAACTAATTAAATTAAAAATGTATCTGTATAGCTCCACCTGCTGTTTGCCCTTTTTCTAAATTCTCTGTCCAGCTCACTGAGGTTGACCTACAAGCTCAGTTACATCCTTCGACTGCCACCATCTGCAGCAAAAAGGACACACCCCCTGAGAAGGTGAACACCCCTTGAAATAAATCTGGCAGAGCAATGACTGGGGAGATCTCTGGATTCATGTGAGGTATAAGGCTGGGAAGATATTGTCATGTACTATGTCAGCTGTTGTAAAACGACAACTCCCACCATGCCCTGCTGCAGACTGATAGCTGTAGGCAGTGTGGGCATGCTGGGAGTTGTAGTTTCTATGTCAGTGCAGAGGATTTAGAGCTTTGTGCCGCTCTGATTTCAATATAGAAACGACTCAGAACAGAATCTTGGAGCTAAAAATGTTGCAACTTGTTGCAAAGTTTCGATTCACTTTGAATCTTCTTTTTAACCCTTATGGCACCGGTATGTACTGTATCTGCAGTATGCCTTTACTTATGCTTAGTACAGACCATTGGATCTTCCTAAAAAAATAATTAAGGCTTCTGATTCTTTCCATGAAACTGATAGAATATAGAGAAGACAAATCCAATGTTGGAATGTGTTTGGAATACGGATTGCAAATCCCCAGCCGTTCGCAGACGGAGGAGGGGGGATGGTAAATGGGAGTATAATTGTTATAAATTGAGACTGCTTATTGTTAATTTGATCCATTTATTAGGACACATTCATTACCTCGGTAACAACAAGCACCCTGAAGTTATCATCTAATTATACAGAAGGAGCGTCGGATCCTCCAATTCCACAACTGAGATGTTTGTCAATTATTCATTTTACATCTGTTTTCCAGCCGCTGGTCCCTGCAGTCTGATTGGCCGCTGGCTGCAGTAACGGGGGATCGCTAACGGACGCACCTAACGATTCCTTACAACGAGGGGGGGGGGGTTGCGAAACCAAAGAGTGTATGCGAAAGAAAGAGCTTTATGTACATCTCTTGTGAAGGGTTTGTGCACCTGATCAGTGATCAGGGTTTATCTATAGAGGAACCTTTCAGTAAGCGTCCTATTCCTCTGCAGCGCCACCACAGGTGAAAAGGAGTATCACATGCTGCTCTCTGAAAGCAATGGTCTTTAGATAAAATACACAATGTCTACAGGGAGAGAAATACTGTACATTCTCTGTCCTCTATTTTGACTAATTGATGGAGGTTACAAATAATTCACAGTTACAGCATCATAGAGGGAGGCCGCACGACTGCCGTGGGGTCTGACGTTGGTAATGAACTTCTTTACCCGCTTGCCATGATGCTGACATAACAACTACCTACACCTGCCACTAGAGGGAGCTTCAATACCAGCTGTATAGATCTATATGCAATTAGCTCCCCCTAGTGGTGGCTGCAGGCAGACAGATTTATGTCATTTATCCAGAAGTCATCCTATGCAGACATACACAGTAGCAAAGTTGAAAATACGTTTTTAAAACCATGCAAACCATTAACAATGGAGGGTTGAAGGAGAAAGATCTCCAAAGACCACCAATGGCTAACTATTTACTGCAAATATGTAACCAAAATCCAAAGAAATGTACAATATCCACAGTATCCATGTACAATACTTTGCTCAGTAATTTGGTGAAGCAAACATAGTGCAAGTACGCAGCCTATATCTGAGCTTTGGAGGCAAACAGCAGCCTATATCTGAGCTTTCTAGGCCCTCTCAGCATGACCTCTGGTAGGAAAGCAAGAGACTGAGCGTAAAGGGGTATTCCAGCAGAAGAAATATCAACTATCCACATGTTAATAAAGGAGGTCCCCCTGTAAGTCTTCCCCAGCACATTTGCAGTGGGGAGTCATTGTACAGAGAACTGGATGATCATGTATACCATTAATCTATATACTGGGTTTAAAAGAGGCATAGATGGCCCGTGATGAGAACATAGTCCTGCCACTTTACACATCACTAGTCAGACCACACATGGAGGACTGTGTACAGTTCTGGGCTCCTGTGAACAAGGCAGACATAGCAGAGCTGGAGAGGGTTCAGAGGAGGGCAACTAAAGTAATAACTGAATGGGTGGACTACAGGACCAGAAAGATTATCAAAATTAGGGACGACTGAGGGGAGATGTAATAACTATGTATAAATATATCAGGGGTCAGTACAGAGATCTCTCCCATCATCTATTTATCCCCAGGACTGTGACTGTGACGAGGGGACATCCTCTGCGTCTGGAGGAAAGAAGGTTTGTACATAAACATAGAAGAGGATTCTTTACGGTAAGAGCAGTGAGACTATGGACTCTTTACGGTAAGAGCAGTGAGACTATGGACTCTTTACGTAAGAGCAGTGAGACTATGGACTCTTTACTGTAAGAGCAGTGAGACTATGGACTCTTTACTGTAAGAGCAGTGAGACTATGGATTCTTTACTGTAAGAGCAGTGAGACTATGGATTCTTTACAGTAAGAGCAGTGAGACTATGGATTCTTTACGGTAAGAGCAGTGAGACTATGGATTCTTTACGGTAAGAGCAGTGAGACTATGGAACTCTCTGCCTGAGGAGGTGGTGATGGTAAGTTCACTATAAGAGATCAGGAGGGGCCTGGATGTATTTCTGGAGGTAATAATATTACAGGTTATAGTTACAAGAGAGGGGTCGTTGATCCAGGGAGTTATTCTGATGTCTGATTGGGGTCGGGAAGGATTTTTTTTCCCCTAACGCGAGAAAATTGGCTTCTACCTCACAATTTTTTTTTTCCCTTCCTCCAGATCAACTTGCAGGATAACAGGCTGAACTGGATGGACGGAGGGCTTTTTTCTGCCTTATAAACTATCTTACACAAAGCTATGGGAACGAAAGAACAGCCAAGTGAAGGAGTCACCCTTCTTATTGGTGGTCCCGACCAATCTAACGTCTTTTACTAATTGCCTTAGACTATTGATCTGAGTGAACTAAAATAGGAAATAAAGCAACTTTGAATGTAGTTTAAAAAAATAAAATAACCTCTTGTTTAGTGCATACAGCTTCTGTGCAATACTGTGTGTCTCCATGGTTACAGACAACAAGCAAATCCTGTGTAGTCTGACCCTGCTCTCTTGTGTTACTTCAGAACATCCTCTTCTTCTTCTACAATCTGTAGGTTATCATGAAGAGAAGACAAAAAGAGTAAAGCAACGCATGACTTCAGGGTCAGACTACTGAGGGCTTGTTTGTAGTCTGTAACCACGGTGACACGTGGCTCTTCTTAGGAGCTACAGACACAAAATGTAAGACTTTTTTTTAATGGTATTTTGTTTTAATTAACTGAATATTCCAAGGATATACTGTAAAAGTCTGAAAGATTTTGGATGCTACCTCTAGGAGTGCACCGTTTACCGGACACAGTTGGCTCTCTCTGAAATCTGAAGATACATTGGAACAAATTGATTACCCTCCCTTTTTTTTGCAAAAGTATTCATACCCTTTAATATTCTTCCCAATTGTTATTACTGTATGACTTGATTTTTAAAGTTTGGCAGTAATTGGTTATTAGGACCTGTGCACCTTCCCCATACCAGGTCAGCACACTGATCATTTCTGTTCCGTCTACGTGGGATGAATTCTGTCCATGTTTGAAAAACACAAAAATGATAGTGAATCCTCTGGGGAAAGAGACGGCCCCCACTTATTCCTGCGGAGGAAAGGAAAGATCAGATGTCAGGCTGAATGAGCTCCCCGTGATTAACAGTGAGATAATGATGAGGATTCCTCGACTCTCATTTTGCCAAAACTTGCTAACAGGCCAAAAATGGAAAATGCAGAAGACGCCATTTCACACTTTCAACTGCAATTTAATTGGAAGTTGAGAAAACCGATGCGGCTGATTCCAGAAATTTCTGCATCGCAAGCTTCTGTTCTATGAGATAATGACACTCAACTAAATAGAAGAGAAAGATCTGAAATAAGAAGGAAACTTCAGCTTCAGAAAATAAATTCTGCTCCAGCTTTAAAATTAAAAAGTAAAGTCATTAAGAATATTTTTTTTGGAAGAGAAACTTGGCCATATTTTCTCATCAACAACACAACTCTTCTACCTGATCTCAAAGGAAGTAACAAATGTAGGCGGCATCATGTTCAATATATACACGTTCAAATCCCATTATTCTGACAAGGGTTCCACCGAGTATAGAATTTTCGAAACCTAACTGATACTTTAGTACCTGAATCAATTTGATGCCAGGATTTGCTGTTTTCCGATAGTAAGCAATCCCCACTGCGACGCGGCTGCCGCTTGCCACCAATGTGAATTTAATACTGGGTAGGAGGGGCTGTGGACACCACGCACAAATAAGTATAATTAACCCCTAAATAAAAATGTAGGCTGTGGGTGCTGGGTGTATCACCCAGTCAGCACCCAGCCTCAATGACAGGGCATGGCGACCCCTGCTACTTTCTATAAGAATATACATACTATAATACTGCTCCTATGTACAAGAATATAACTACTATAATACTGCTCCTATGTACAGGAATATAACTACTATAATACTGCTCCTATGTACAAGAATATAACTACTATAATACTGCTCCTATGTACAGTACAAGAATATAACTACTATAATACTGCTCCTATGTACAAGAATATAACTATTATAATACTGCTCCTATGTACAAGAATATAACTACTATAATACTGCCTCCTATGTACAAGAATATAACTACTATAATATTGCTCCTATGTACAAGAATATAACTACTATAATACTGCTCCTATGTACAAGAATATAACTACTATAATACTGCTCCTATGTACAAGAATATAACTACTATAATACTGCTCCTATGTACAAGAATATAACTACTATAATACTGCTCCTATGTACAAGAATATAATTACTATAATACTGCTCCTATGTACAGATTATACTATATACGCTCCTATGTACAAGAATATAACTACTATAATACTGCTCCTATGTACAAGATATAACTACTATAATACTGCTCCTATGTACAAGAATATAACTACTATAATACTGCTCCTATGTACAAGAATATAACTACTATAATACTGCTCCTATGTACAAGAATATAACTACTATAATACTGCTCCTATGTACAAGAATATAACTACTATAATACTGCTCCTATGTACAAGAATATAACTACTATAATACTGCTCCTATGTACAAGAATATAACTACTATAATACTGCTCCCTATGTACAAGAATATAACTACTATAAATACTGCTCCTATGTACAAGAATATAACTACTATAATACTGCTCCTATGTACAAGAATATAACTACTATAATACTGCCTCCTATGTACAAGAATATAACTACTATAATACTGCTCCTATGTACAAGAATATAACTACTATAATACTGCTCCTATGTACAAGAATATAACTACTATAATACTGCTCCTATGTACAAGAATATAACTACTATAATACTGCTCCTATGTACAAGAATATAACTACTATAATACTGCTCCTATGTACAAGAATATAACTACTATAATACTGCTCCTATGTACAAGAATATAACTACTATAATACTGCTCCTATGTACAAGAATATAACTACTATAATACTGCTCCTATGTACAAGAATATAACTACTATAATACTGCTCCTATGTACAAGAATATAACTACTATAATACTGCTCCTATGTACAAGAATATAACTACTATAATACTGCTCCTATGTACAAGAATATAACTACTATAATACTGCTCCTATGTACAAGAATATAACTACTATAATACTGCTCCTATGTACAAGAATATAACTACTATAATACTGCTCCTATGTACAAGAATATAACTACTATAATACTGCTCCTATGTACAAGAATATAACTACTATAATACTGCTCCTATGTACAAGAATATAACTACTATAATACTGCTCCTATGTACAAGAATAACTATAATACTGCTCCTATGTACAAGAATATAACTACTATAATACTGCTCCTATGTACAAGAATATAACTACTATAATACTGCTCCTATGTACAAGAATATAACTACTATAATACTGCTCCTATGTACAAGAATATAACTACTATAATACTGCTCCTATGTACAAGAATATAACTACTATAATACTGCTCCTATGTACAAGAATATAACTACTATAATACTGCTCCTATGTACAAGAATATAACTACTATAATACTGCTCCTATGTACAAGAATATAACTACTATAATACTGCTCCTATGTACAAGAATATAACTACTATAATACTGCTCCTATGTACAAGAATATAACTACTATAATACTGCTCCTATGTACAAGAATATAACTACTATAATACTGCTCCTATGTACAAGAATATAACTACTATAATACTGCTCCTATGTACAAGAATATAACTACTATAATACTGCTCCAATGTACAAGAATATAACTACTTAATACTGATCCTATGCACAAGAATATAACTACTATAATACTGCCTCCTATGTACAAGAATATAACTACTATAATACTGCTCCAATGTACAAGAATATAACTACTATAATACTGCTCCTATGTACAAGAATATAACTACTATAATACTGCTCCAATGTACAAGAATATAACTACTATAATACTGCTCCAATGTACAAGAATATAACTACTATAATACTGCTCCTATGTACAAGAATATAACTACTATAATACTGCTCCTATGTACAAAATATAACTACTATAATACTGCTCCAATGTACAAGAATATAACTACTATAATACTGCCTCCTATGTACAAGAATATAACTACTATAATACTGCTCCTATGTACAAGAATATAACTACTATAATACTGCTCCAATGTACAAGAATATAACTACTATAATACTGCTCCTATGTACAAGAATATAACTACTATAATACTGCTCCAATGTACAAGAATATATGTAATGATAGCTTCTTGAAGTAATGTGATTCTGATAACTCTCTTGTAAACGTCTTCTTCCTCCCTTTGCTCATCGTCTCAGTGTCAGGAATTGAGGCCGTAGGATATTCAGCATTTAGAAGTTTAGAACCTCTCGCCCTCTCCTGACGTACATATGAGACGGTTGATGCACAGGCGGAATCTTCTGAAGAATCATCCAGGAACCACATGATACGGACGAGCAGCGTGTCACTTTAAATAATAGAATTGCTTTTTGGATGAATATTTTGTATTCTTTTGATGTATCTGCTTCAGGGGGAGTTGGTTTGACTAAGAAATTTGTTTCTCTTCCTCCCCCAACTTCCCTGCGGTCCAGATCCTCTCCTCAGAGATAAATAAAATATGAGGGATTCACACTGAGTATTGCGCTCCCATCTCTGTTCCCAGATAATAGCATTAACATGTCATCATTTATAACACTGGCAGACATGGCGGAGGACGGGAACCAGCATCCTGCAAAGCCTCCCAGCACTGACGAGGGATCGGGGGGGGGGAAGTTATGAGCACTCTACAAAAGTAAATATATGTGTACGTAATAAATGATCTATATCATTTGCATTTATTTATCTATTTATCTCTTCATATCTATTCATATCTCTTCTATCTATCTATTCATTTATCTATGTTCTATCTCTTTCTATCTATCTTCTATCTATCTATCTATCTATCTATCTATCTATCTATCTATCTATCTCTAACTTCTATCTATCTATCTATCTATCTATCTATCTATCTATCTATCTATCTATCTATCTATCTAACTCTTATCTATTTATCTATCTATCTATCTATCTATCTATCTAATTCTTATCTATTTATCTATCTATCTAAACAGAAAAAACACAGCAGCACAGTAAAGGTGAAGGCGGGTGCAAAAATCCTTAATGGCTCCAGGCTCAGAGTCTTCAATCTATAAGTAACATAAGATGGGGCTTGACAAAGGCCCCATGGAGCAGGGCTGAAACGTTGCATGGAATAAAAGATCCACAACTTTTTGCACAAGCCTGGTGTCTGCTCATCTTTTGTTATCTATCTATCTGTCTATCTATCTATCTATCTATCTATCTATTCTATCTATCTATCTCATATTCTATCTATCTATCTATCTATCTTATCTATCTATCTATCTCATATCTATCTATCTATCTATCTATCTACCTATCTATCTATCTATCTATCTATCTATCTAACTCTATCTATCTATCTATCTATCTATCTATCTATCTAACTCATGTCTATCTATCTATCTATCTATCTATCTATCTATCTATCTATCTATCTATCTATCTATCTATCTATCTATCTATCTATCTATCTATCTATCTATCTATCTATCTATCTATCTATCTATCTATCTATCTCATATCTATCTATCTATCTATCTATCTATCTATCTATCTATCTATCTATCTATCTCCCTCTGCCCCTGATCGCTCCCCTTAATGTCAGTGAATGGATATTGAGATATTGTCATTGTATCTAAAAGGACAAAACATCAGATAATAAATTGTGTCATTTGGCTTCAACCTTAAAAATTGCTTTTCTGAGGATCGGAGACATTAGACCAATATGGAGAATGTTTGATATTTTCAAAAGGCTTTCTGTGGCCTGGAATGCGCCAGTGGTTCATTAACCCAGCGGCACACTCAGACGGGAGAAGACATATTTATAAGCTGCGGGTCGCAGAGAAACCACTGATGTAATGAGCGGAGGGGGGTATTATTTATCAAAAAATAGGGTAACATTAGCATCGCATTCTACCGACTGACGGAAGCAGATTTAAAGGACAGACCTTTCCCTGGCCTTAAAATCTCATACATAAGAAAAACACTGCATTATTTTAATGTCAATCTGATAAGAAATTCAGCCTGAGAGGCGAGCTGAGGATCGCTGAAAACACGTTCTGGAGAAAGTAAAGGCGCCCACCATCAAGTTATGATATAGAGGAGAAGATCTACGGAATCAGCTAGATATATCTATGGTTTGTTTTACACTGAAAACCTCAAGAGCCACCGTCCATTTTTAAACCATTGTATCTTAGCCTCATTGTATCTTCAAGAGCCACCGTTCATACCATTGTATCTTCAGGAGCCAACGTCACTACCATTGTATCCTCAGGAGCCACCGTTCTTACCGTTGTATCCTCAGGAGCCACCGTTCATACTATTCATATCGTATCTTCAGGAGCCACCCACCATTCAATCCATTGTATCTTTAGAAGACACCATTCATACCGTTGTATCTTTAGGAGCCACCTACCGTTCATACCGTTGTATCTTCAGGAACCCACGTCACTACCATTGTATCCTCAGGAGCCAACGTCCATACTGTTAGATCTTCAGGAGCCACTCTTCATACTGTTATATCCTCAGGAGCCAATGTCCATACCGTTGTATCTTTAGGAGCCACCATTCATACCGTTGTATCTTCAGGAGCCACCCACCATTCATACCGTTGTATCTTCAGGAGCCACCGTTAATACCATTGTATCATCAGGAGCCACCGTTCATACCGTTGTATCTTCAGGAGCCACCCACCATTCATACCATTGTATCTTTAGGAGCCCACGTTGCTACCATTGTATCCTCAGGAGCCAACATCCATACCGTTGTATCCTCTGGAGCCACCGTTCATACCATTGTATCTTCAGGAGCCCATGTTGCTACCATTGTATCCTCAGGAGCCAACGTCCATACCATTGTACCTTCAGGAGCCATTGTATCTTCAGAAGCCACTGTTCATACCGTTGTATTTTCAGGAGCCACTGTTTATACCATTGTATCTTCAGGAGCCAACATCATACCTTTGTAGCTTCAAGGAGCCACATCTACACCATTGTATCCTCTGGATCCACCATTCATACCGTTGTATCTTCAGGAGCCACCATTCATACCATTGTATTTTCAGGAGCCACCATTGATACCGTTGTATCTTCAGGAGCCACCGTTCATACCGTTTTATCCTCAGGAGACACTGTTCATACTGTTCATATCATTGTGTCTTCAGGAGCCACCGTTCATATCGTTGTATCTTCAGGAGCCATCCACCGTTCATACCATTGTATCTTCAGGAGCCAACGTTGCTACCATTGTATCCTCAGGAGCCAACGTCCATACCATTGTACCTTCAGGAGCCATTGTTCATACTGTTGTATCTTCAGAAGCCACCGTTCATACCGTTGTATCTTCAGGAGCCACCATCTATACCATTGTATCCTCTGGATCCACCATCCATACTGTTGTATCTTCAGGATCCACCGTTCATACCATTGTATGTTCAGGAGCCACTGTTCACACCGTTGTATGTTTAGGAGCCACTGTTCATACCATTGTATCCTCAGGAGCCAACGTCCATACTGTTGCATCTTCAGGAGCCGCCGTTCATACTGTCCATACCATTGCGTCCACCTCCTTTTAACCAGTAGTGAACCCAACTGGTTCTTCACCATAAAAATGACCACCAGTCACCCCATAGTCAATGTGCATGGTAACTATGACCCACTTTAAGCTTCATTTACAAAGTGTCCATTCACATCAATGGGTTGCACGTGTGAAGCAGGACAGGACCGGTCCTCCAGAACGTTCTTTGGAGCAGCTTTAGACTTTGGCCATTAGATGAAGATCCTGATGATTTTTTTCTACTGAGCAACCTCCATAAGGAGTAATGAGAACCAGATCAAGGAGGAGATTACCCCGATTTTAGGAAACAAGGAAAAGTACTAGAGCTAGGGGCCTGCAGGACTTTTTTGGTGCTGGTGCCAGTCGTCTCCTGAAAAGGCCACAATTTTTATCTATGCAATTTGCCCTACACTTTGCAAATGTCAAACCTGGGAGACCAACAGTCCCCTTACCTTTTCCTTCCTCCTTACAAGAATATCAAAGATCCTCGGAATGGATTATTCATATTTCTATTATAACCATTGTGCCTCTGTAGAATTTATTTTCAGGTTTTATGTCCTGTTCTTTCTCTTGTCCTCTGTGGTGCTCAGTCGCCGTCCTCTCTGTGAACAGCTGTAAAGTAATCATGTCCCTCCACAAACTATCTTTAATGAAAGCCCAAAGCACTTATCTCAACCGTTCTCCAGCAAACCAAGTCATAAAGAACAATTATCAACCGGGGACAAAAAACCTTCTTCCATCAAGGCTGATAATATTGCTTTCCATGGCTGGTCTAATTACTACGTGGAGAAGTGTAAATATGCCGGCAGTACTGGATAAACACGTATTTCTATCACCAAATTGTAATTACTGTCTCTTCACCCTGTATAAAACTAATGGTCATATTAAATAGTGATGACTTACGTCCCTGAGCTCTTATTAGAAGCTAACTACTGCACATATCATTTCCGAATGGGCAGAGGAATTCACCAGCTCGCTGTTTTCGAGGACGAGTAATTCCAAGCATATCTAAGAAATATCTGGATCCATGGGTCTCCTACCATGGCACCATGATTCTCCTAACTCTGCCCCTCTTCCCTCATACAATTCTTTCATGCATGGTGTCAGAATTTCTCTGGGATCCTCTGGAATCTTCTTCCTCCTGTAGACTTCAACCAGCTTCCTCCTGTTTCATCAAACCCTCTAAACAACCAAAATGACCCATTTACTAAGGACACAAGAAGGTTCTGGGGTTAAATGGGTTGTTCAGTCTCAACTTTTCTTCTCCTAACTGTTCTGTTCTGCTCCATGGCTGCCTTCACTGGAACTCTGGTTGTCCTCTGCCAGAGTCCAATGACTGGCCTAAGAGTTGGCATGTCCTCAAGTGGCATGTGACCCAGCCGTAATGTGTCGCTTGGGGAAACGTCATCACTGAGGTCAGTCATTGGCTGTAGCCATGCATGTGACCCTGTCTGTGGAGAAATTGACAGACGGGGACAGGAATTCCAGTGAATATATCCCAGAGGATAGGGAGGAGGAATGGAGCAATGGGGAGAAGGTAAGTCTTCATAGGTACCACTGGGGGGATGGTGAGGAATTTACCCTAGCATGGGACACTTTCAGGGACTGGTGGGCCAATGCCAAGGGGGAGGTGCACCCAAGCCCTCTTCACAGCCATCAGGTACACAACGATCAGCATTAATTAATGTAGTGGCCGGTGGTCACACTCCTGAATTCAACTGTATCTCCATCCTAAGGACAATGATGCAGCTAAATACTGTGACAAGGTGGCAGAATTTTGTGCTACACTGTGGTATTTGGCATTGCCCCACCTACTTGTGTTGTCCAGCCTTCAGTCAATTTGGACCCACCAACAGCATGTGGCCATTATTATTTTATTTTTTTTCCAGGGCCACTTTAAAGAAGAACTCCTGCAAAAAAAATATTTATTCTCTGACCTGTTAGAAAGGTGCATGATGTAATCTATAGTGAATGTCATTTTCTTATCAGAGACTGTATCTGTGAGTTATCCCCTCTCTTCTAATTGTAGCTGGGTCATGTGACCAACTCCCTGACCTCCAACTGACCCAGGACAGGAAGCCAGTCACTTCTCTATTCATTCCTATGAGACTGAAAGTGAGGCTCCCATAGGAATGCATAGAGAAATAGACTTCCTGTCCACACATAAGATGCTGTGTCAGTTGGTGAGTCTGATTGCTGGTCACATGACACAGATGAGAAACATCAGGGAGATATAACTCACAAATACAGACACTGGGAAGAAAATAACATTCACTAAAGATTACATCATGTACATTTCTAGCAGGACATGGAATAACATTTTTTTGCGGGAGTTCTTCTTTAAATTCCCAGCCCATGCCTTGGCACATTAATCTTCTGAGTTGTTATTTTCAACATTTTTTGTTTGCGGTCTACAAAAAATGTATCCATACCCAAGGCACATGCACAGACCTATACCAACGAGGACTGCTTAAAGGGAGTGCTGAAGAGCTCAGAAGGGGTATTTCTTACTCACACAGTTATACCATATTTCCATGAGGTGGGACGCACCTCTATCTGGAAAGGGGATCCCCTAAACCCTGCCTGATTTGGTTACTAAGTCTCTGGTGTGGTGGCTGTGCTTGTGAGCTCACATTCTTCTGTAACTTGTAGGAACTATATGAAGAGGCCACCAAATGGGATATAGAGACAGCAAAAGGTTAGGTAACCCCATTCTCCATGTAGAAGGGGGAGGGGGGGTCACAGGTGGGATCTGTCCTATAACACATTTATGCCATGAGAGGGCATGAAGTAGGTATTTTTGGGAGGACATATGGATGGAACTAGAGATGAGCGAATCTATTCGCCGCTTCGTAGATTCGTATCGAATCTTGGGATTTTTCAGCTGCGAAGCAAATCCGAATATTAGGTGATTCGCTTCGCTTTTGTACGCATTCGCTACGTAGTGTGTCCTATAAATTATACACTATTCTACGTATAATTTAGTTACTCTATACGCTGTCACGTACGAATTGAATTCAGCGATGCAGACTCCTCCCTGGTAGTTCCGCCCCTTTCTCCAGCGCGGGAGGATGACAAGGCAACTCAGGAAATTAAGTAGCGCATTCGTGCGCCTCATCCCTTTTTCCCCCTTTTCAGGTTATTTGTGGAGCCCCTTGAAAGGGGGTTTTTAAGGAACCTTTGCTGCTTTTTTTTTTACCCATTTGGATTACAATTACCTATGTGGATTACAAATTGCGACTGAGTTTGGGACTCTGTTCCAGTTCTATGACAAGCGTCAGAAGAAAAGAGACTTAAACGTGTCCGTGAGCATACTAGGTAGGTGATATTTAAAATGTTTATATTGTACCTATAATAATGTATTTGCACTTTACCATATATGTGTCTCGAATATTCGCTCTGCCTCTGAGGAGTGCACGCCGCGGCCTCTCCTCGTACGTGCCTGCGTATTACGTAGTCGCTTAGACAATAGTACGCTGAGATTCGTAAGCTATTTGTACGCTCATGCGCACGTCTTCTAAGAAGTTGCATACATTTTGTAAATGAACGTTCGTTCTTAGTGAGCGAATGTTCGCTAATAGCACATAATAACGTATATTTTGTACGCAGATACAACAAATCTATTCGTCGAATATACGAATTTTAGGAAAAGTTCGGCGAATGTTTGGCGAATAATTTTTTTAATGATTCGCTCATCTCTAGATGGAACTGATGAGAATGGACCTGTAGTTGGAAGCAGAAAGCAAGATCCTCACTACAAGGTACCCAACTGTTGCATCTTCTATTGCTACACCCATGTTCCTGCCCATTTATTGGGGTAATGGTGGCTTGAACAAGAAGCAAGAGTTACACCTCATTGTGGCCAATGGATGTAGAACCTTGATTGTGGCATCATCCATTAAAGGTTGACCCATTAAGAGTGTTTTCTAGAATGAGACTTGGAAAGAGAGAGAATATAAAACATATTATAGTATATATATTATAATCTTATGAACTTTACAAGAACTGCAAAGAGATGAATCTCGTCGCCTTTACTCTATTCTCTGGGGGAAGCAAAAAAAAAATGACAGTCTATGTCTGTTTCAAAGGAGATATCTTCTCCAGTCAATCCATACAAAGGGATTGAAAGGCTAATGACCGTCACCCGTGTTCAGGCGCGCCATAGAGGAGCAGATGGAAGGATATCATTCTTCTAGATACTTGGAGACGAGAATTAGAGGATCCCAGTCTGTTTTCAAAGCTCAAGTAAATATAAAGACCTTTCAAGAGAAAGACGATCAAACATGACATTTAACCAGCAGGCTCCCATATACGGGGACCGAAATGATACACCTTCCTCCTGTTACCCGGAGTGCTTTTTGACCTATATACCTGTATTAAACAGATGTAATGCAGTTGTCTGGAACATATTTTACTTCTGAATGCAGGACAGAACGTCTTCCGTGGGGTCATTATGTCATTATATTTTTCTTTAAAAAAAAAAAAAGAACCAATCCTTTATCACGAGGGGGGTGGAAGTGAGCCCTAACTTGAGCCCCACCTCTGTCCTGCCTACTTACATGGCCCGTCCTAGGTAACGGCACGTAACTGGGCGTCAAACCCTAGCCTAGATAAGTGCAGGGGCGTAAAGGGAGGGGAAACAAGACGAAAATACAACAAACACAGAACACAAACACAATATCGGAAGGTCAGGAAGCCAAAGTCGTACCAGGAAGTCACGTCTAAACCAGGGGAGAGAGCAGGAACAAGGTCAAAAACACAAGCCGAGTCAAGTACTAAAGTCACAGAGGATCACAAACACAAGCACTGGTAGTTAGACTAATCACAGGCAACCTGTGGCTGGCAGGCTGCCTGTTTAAATAGGGCTCTTAGTAGGTCACGTGACGGGGCAGCATCACATGACCTAATTCCCAAACTGAAACAGGAAGTGCTGGCTTCCCTGCCAGTACTCAGAGGTAGGACACGTGACGTGGCCAGCATCACGTGACCTATAGCACACAAATTCATAGCTGAGCACTGGCCTTCCTGTCAGCGCTCAGAAGCTCCTCCTGCCAGTCGTCAAGGGGATGGGGAGGACACCGACCGCGCTGAGACTGAACGTGCGCCAGGTCCTCCCCACCCCTGTTGTCATGGAGATAAGGACGCACATCTCGTCCTCGCTCCTGAACAACAGTGGGAATCCGACAGCCCTACACGGAGGAAGCGTGCCGTCGGCTCCCCGTGACATCCTTAAAGGATCACTAAAAGCAAAATTGTTACACTTTGTTATTGCTAGTATAGAGGGGGTGGAGCATGACTCCAAAGATATGAGTCATGCACCGCCCCCTCAGCTGTGCCCTAAGCATAACAGTATATCAGTTTTTTCTGGAGTGGATTCTTAGATCATCAGATATGCCATCTATAAAATCTTATGGGTAGGAATAAAAAAAATGTACCAATGTACCGCCTCCATGGTCAACTTGTTATTGCTGATATCCAGGGAAAGAAAAAAAACAGAGCACGTTACCCCCACCTCCCTCTGTGTCTTCAGTAAGGGTCAAGATATTCTCAGACCACCTTAGAGTTGGGTTGGAAGTACGAGTAGTAGCAGGTAGTCAACATTAAGAGGTCTCTAAATCCTGAGCCCTGCCACGTGGTACGTGGGCTAAGCCGTGCCCTAGTAATTAGGCAACCCAATGCCGATCCTCCACTGTCAAAGACCGCAGGGGACCGGACGCCTCCATCTTCTCTTTTCTCATATACACAGCACTCAGTGGTATCACTGGGGATGTCAGTGGTTCCATGATCGCCAGTGTGCCGGTTCTAGGATGCTGCTGTTGAGTGTAGCTAGAACCAACATGACTCTGAAGACGGGTTCACGTTCGCATTATGGAATCCGCGCTGCTTTTTGACCAATAAAATCACTGTATTTTAGACGTATCAAAAAAAAACTTCAAGAGTATTTTTTAACTTCTGAATGCTGGACAGAATGAAATCTATGAGGACGTAATATCAGCACAGTCTGATACCAGGTAGATGGCAGCAGTAGTATCTAGTGATGATCGAGCACCACAATGTTTGGGTGCTCGGGTGCTCTGGCCGAACACTAGGTGGTGCTCGAGTGCTCGGCCGCGCACCTGAGTATAACAGAAGTCAATGGGAGAAGACCAGGCACCCCCTGCTCTGCAGAGTGGAGGGTGTCTGGTTCATATGAAAAGGTGAGAAAATGGTGGAAACACCACAGAAATGGTTATGGAACAGCATGGGGAGGATGTCTGGATGCATCTTGGACACTGAAGTCGCTGCTATTAACGATGATGTCCGAGTATTACGCCACTTTTACGGAATGACAATAATACCCCCAAAAACCGAAGGAAATATTGTTAGGAAACAAAGATTTACTTGTATATAAATCGCAAGTAGCAGCACACCCTCACCCCTAATGTTTTACACTGTCAGATCAGCAGCAGACCCTCACCCCAAATGTTTTTGAGTGTCAGCAGCACTGAACGTCAACTTGTTAGGAGGAGGACCAGAGTGAAGAAGTAACATAGTAACATAGTTTAGGACAGCAGTACAAAGGGGGAGAGATGGGCAGCACCGCAACAGGCTGGAAGAGGCGGTGGGGTGGCAAAAGGGAGAAGGCAGGCCACGCCAACAAGTGTGGATGATAAAAGTATTGTCATTTGCAACCTGTGCCGTACCAAAATGAGCAGGGGCATGAACACTAGCAACCTGACCACCACCAGCATGACCTTCATGGCAGCAAAGCGCCCTAATAGGTGGGCCAAACACCTGGATCCACAATCAGTGTCTACGGGTCACACCACTGCCTCCTCTTCCCTGTGTTACGTTCTAGCCAACACGCAGGCCCAGATGCCTGCCGCCCTGCACCTGGACCCTCGCAAGCACCATCAGCGAGCACATCCACTTCAGTGTCCCAGCACAGCGTACAGATGTCCATTACCCAGGCTTTTGAACGAAAGCGCAAATACCCAGCCACCCACCCACAGGCCATAACTCTAAATGCACACCTTTACAAATTGCTGGCGCTGAAAATGTTGCGGAAAATCTTGTGGACACTGAGGCTTATCGCAGTCTGATGGCGGCGGCTGTCCCTCATTACTCAGTACCTAGCCGCCACTATTTTTGCCGGTGTGCCCTCACCGCCTTACACCATGTGCCCCGAAACCTGTGCCCTGACCAATGCAGTTACTGGGAAGGTCCACTTAACGACTGAAACATGGACAAGTGCTTCTGGCCAGGGACGCTACATTTCCCTGACGGCACACTGGGTGAACTGGCTGTGGGGGCGGGGAGCGAGTTGTACCCTGGGATGACACAGATACTACCGACACAAAGGATTGCAGGCCCTACTTCCATCAGGATTTCCGCCACCACCTACATTAGCGGCTGCGACCCCTCCTTCTCCTCCACCACTTCCATCTAGGAATTCTCATCTTGCAGCACCAGTCAGCCATCAGTCAGTAGCTGGAAGCAGTGTAGCACAGCGGTGGGGAAGCGGCAACAGGCTGTGCTGAAACTTATTTGCTTAGGTGACAAACAACACACCGCCACAGAGCTGTGGCAGGGTATAAGGGACCAGGCTGAGCTGTGGCTCTCGCTACTCAAACTACAGCCAGGCATGGTTGTGTCTGATAACGGCCGCAACTTGGTGGCGGCTTTGAAGCTCGGCAAGCTCACACACATACTGTCACGCTCAGGTGTGGGGGGAAAAACACACAGAGTGTAGGAGGGAAAGAGGATTATGCCTGGAAACTAAGGAAGGAAGATGGACAC
>ONZH01012406.1:0-17358 GCA_900303285.1 Rhinella marina | reverse complement strand
TTTTTTTGCCTTCCCCTGGATCAACTTGTAGGAAAACAGGCTGAACTGGATGGGCAGATGTCTTTTTTCGGCCTTACAAACTATGTTACTATGTTACTAAAAGGAGGGAAAGTACAAAAGGACGGATACAACTACTCTTTTTTTAATTCATTCCCGGTTTGGGCTTTTAAAACTGCATCAGGAAACCTGACCGTGTGGCCGTACCCTTACAATAAAGCCTATTTCCAAGTGTACACTGGAACCTGATCATTTACCCGGAGGTTTCTGCAGTTTGGGAACCTTTTGTTTGGGACAATGTAGTTTCAAACACAAAATTGGAAGATCTCTATTTTTCAAAATATAAACAGTATCAAAACATTGTTCACAGCAGGCCTTCTGCAGACTTTTAGCTTCCTGTTGAGATGTGAGACTAGAAATGATGTGAGGAGATTTTAGGGCCATGTTTCCATGTCATTTCATAGTTTTGTGATCAGCTGCAAAATGCACTAACAAATATCTGTATAATAGAAAACATCAGCAACAAAACCACAGATCTGTATTATAATTGATATTTAGTGAAATCAAGCTATTTCTAGAGCAGTCAGGATGGACCTGGTAAGCATCATTATGGCAGCAATGGGAAATTGTTAAGGTCAGCAATGCTTTAATTTTTTTTTAGCCATTCTGCCCCTTAAAAAAAAAAATAATTTCTTGCTGGACAAACCCTTTAAAGTGTACATCAGTGTGCTTTCTGATGTGACAAAATGTGATTTAAATTATGAAATACTTCATACATTATTTAATGGTGATATTTTTATATTTTACCAGGCCTGGACAATCAAAAGTTGGAAAAGATGGAATGAAACCTGGTCACGCCCTTCTCTACTTTATTTTGTAATATTTCTATATAATTTTATTATTTTAAAAACATTTTGGGATTATTTTATATTGACTTTATTATTTTATTTTGCTAACATTGTGGTTCCTGTAGAGACATTATTTGGGTAATTTTGAAGAGCTCATTTAAAATAAGAAAGACATGGCTGCTTTTTCTTTTATACAGTGTAAATGTTACTGCAGTCATTTCCGTGGAGCTGCAATGCCAGAGAATACCCAAGGACAAGTGTGGTGGTGTTATTTATGTGTTTTCTTATCCTGTGCAACTCCTTTATAGGGGTATTCTGGTTGTTAGAAGTTATCCCCATCCACAGGATAAGGGATAACTATTAGATCGGGAGGAGTCCGACCGCTGGGACTCCTATCGATCACAAGAATTGGGGCCACATACCCCAGCCACATAGATATTTTGGAATTATTAGCACATACCTTGGTAATACTAAAGATGTTTTCCAATTTTTTGATTCAATGAGGAACATAAAACCATAATTATGTTCTAAAGCACTGAAATAATTATTTGGTTCTAACTGGTAATCCAGTAACTCTATGTACAGGCGTGTTTTTTTTTCTTCATAAACTAAACTAATGTCCATCAGATTTCGGTACATGTAATCAGTGACAAGCGAAAATCTGCGGTCATGTTTCAAAAGCCTCTGTAGATTTTCACTTGTTACTGATTATGTGTTTAGATACATTTTAATGGACACCATCACAAAGTAAGGCTAGTGCCTGATGGATTGTTTTTATGAAAATATCTATGTTTACTTCATGGTTGAAGTGGGATCCGTGCACATGGTGAAAGAATGGCTATGAGTTTGGTGAGCTGTTGTTACACTATTTAAGACTATATCTAGCCCTTAAGAATCTTTCATTGAGTCTAGAAATTGAGAAAAGACGTAGCTCCCGTACTTAGCTAAGTCTAAGGCATCTCATCCAGCCAACCAGCACCTGCTCCGTTTACAGATGGGGTGCTCTTTCTTTTAGAGGATTCTCTAGTTTGGTTGACATGACCTAATTTGTATACCATGAGCCTAGAAAAAAAGTGTGGTCACTAAATCGACCAGTAGATTTGATTTACTGATATATTTACTGAAATATAGGGTATATATTTCAAATTCTACCCTAAAGCTGTTTAAAATGAGCTCATCCTGTAGTACTCTCCACACAATTATATTATACAAAACAATGAATACTTACAAATGAATCCTATAAGAGATGACATCTGCATGTTAAAGGGGTTTTCCAGGATTACCATGTTCCTACAGATATGCTCATGTTGCTTACCTCATGTACATCTTCACCATCCTTTTTTTCAATTTGGACTTTCCTGACCCATTTTCACCATGTAAACCAATTACTCTTCCTGTTGCTCTATCCAATCAAACTCATAATGTAATTCTCCTTTCTCTGCCACAGCTCTGGCACTGCCACTAACAACACCCAGCTAGGTTATAGCTCCTCCCACCAGCTAGTTACATAGACACTTCCCTATCACTGACACACCCATGGACATAACATCACAGTAAATAAGAGCTGCATGGACATGGTCATGTGACCACAACCCAGAGTGGAAGATAGGAGCAATAAAGGTAAAAGAAATACATTACAAAATCACTGCTGCCTTCATCAATTATTATTTTGAAGGATGTAAATGCAAAGTGGAAAACCCCTTTAAACTGCTGTCACATCAGTTTCTCAAGCCAATCAATTACCAGAGATAAAAGAAAAAAAACTTTCAGATAGGCCATTTTATTGAGCGATGACTACAATAGCCAGATTACAAGGTTGGAGTGTTTAGACAGATACTCTGGGCCACATACCAAGCGGCAGACAGACAGCTAGCCAAACACTGCAGTAGAACATACTATTGAAATAACTTTATTTCTTTGTCTCTACAACTTCACGCTGTCTTGCACTGCTATAATCAGTGTTACATGCCAAGGCATGGTCTAAAAATATCACTTGTGCCTTCTGCACAGTTGGCAACTCTCTGTTTGCCAATCACAGATGCCAGCACTTCAGGGCACATACACAACGATTACAGTGAATAATTCTGGCAATGTCTAGGAAAAGAAATAGACCCAGTAATAAATCAGTAGCAACATTCGTCTTTTTTTAATACATTTGACTGGCAGAAGCACTTTCTGCCATGGAGCTAGCTGCCTCAGTAAAGTCCATGGCGGATTCATTTTGCAGGTGTTTCTCATTTGGTTGATGGAAATCCATCAGACTGTTTGCCTTCGGTCAGAAGAAGGACAAGACAGACGTTCTGGTTGTGTTGTGGAAGAAGAAAACGTTGCAACCTATCACTGGAGTAGTGGCATCTATTATATTACTTATGAATCAATATGTAAATGTAAAAAGTTTTTTTTTAAAAAAGTTTTTTTACTACTTTGAAAAAATTTTCATACCTGCAGTAGTTGTGATCTCCCAAACCTCCCTCACCATTGGGGTATTTCAAAGTATTGTATGGATGCTGAAAGGTCTCGTTCCAGAAGAGGCAAGGCTTCCCACAGTCCAAAGACGTCTGGTTTTGGCTTCCTCTGTAATCAGCCCCGTTGACTGTGTAGCATTCTAGCAAATACATTTGAAAAAAAACAGTTTAAGCTATAATTTCATTTTCCTCATTCCATGATCATTGTCACAGGTAAAACTCAATGACAAAAAAAAATCTCAAAAGCATATAGCATTTTTCTGGTGTCTTTCCCATAGGCTTCTCCATAGGACGTGTAAAATGCCATAAATTAAAACTAATAATGAAATGAAAAAATACCAAGAAGCTGGGAAACTATGTTTTGCTGGGGATCTCTGACTCGACCCCTTTTATTATGATATATTTATAGAGTATGAACCTGAACAAAAAAAAAAAGCTGCTGTATAAAACAGATTATTTTCTTGTGATGTCTATAAACTGTTCCATGTAATTCTCTTTCTACTGAACATTCTCACAAACACTGAGGCAGAAAAGATGGTATACGTGTAATCAACTGATTTCAGGCAAGCCAGTATTACATTGCAATCAAGAACTATAAAGCTTAAGTCAGATACCTTGGAATTTACATCCATTAGCGTTTTTAAATATACAATGGGAACTAAAGAATCCGAATTGTCCGTGATGACAGCCTAGCAGTTAGACTTCAAAGTTTCCAAATGTTTATGGCAGAAAAAGTTTACTCAAATCATGTCTTCAGCTAATTAGGACATTCCATATCCATGGGCCATATTGTACTTTCTCTTCCCTTGGTTTATACACAGGGGCACACTAAGGTGCATACAGAATATGAGAACAAAATAAAATGTGGCATGTTTTATTGCATGCCATACTATTGCTTCTAGGTGAGAGTATAGTGGTTTATGAAGGCACCATACAGCAGGTAGAGCACCTGCGAGTCTGTAATATGGAACCAGAGGGATTTTGTAGGCCGTCATACAGATTCTGTATACAGAGCTTTTCTGTCTGCATGAAACATTACTATTAGAGCACATAGTTTTCCATACTGCAGAATAAACTCCATACCCAGGAAGTTCAAACTGGGAGTAGGAAGGCTGGACATACACTAAATGTCCAAGATAAAGCCATATTATGTACTCTTCCAGTCCTTCAATGCTCCGCTGGGCTCCCTCGATGTCAACATTGGGTTTGACATTGCTGTAGCCAATCACTGGCTGTAGCGGCGAATGGCTCCCCTTACATCATGACAAATGGTCACATGGTGCAAGGTGAGCCAGTAAGTTATTGGCTGTGGCAATGTCAAACCGGATGTTGACATCAAGGGAGCCCAGTCAAGTGTGTCTGTGTGTGTATGTGGGGGGGGTGGGGGGTGGAAGCGGAAGCAGAAGTGGGAGGGTGGATTTGTCAAAAAAAATCCCCAAAATTCTTGCACAACCCCTTTAAAGAAATTTACTAACAAAAAGAAAAAAAAAACATAGTACAGCATTGGCTATTATTGAATGATAATGTAGTGAACGTTATGTAGGCCTAGTATTTGTCTGTGTTGGTTAATGTGCAACATATAAATAAAACGGGTCCATATAGCCAAGTAGTAACTCCCACTGACCCACACTAGAAATTTATACCCGAAATCAAAGATTGGGAAAATATTCACTCAATAAATCTTTATTATTACAATAAATAACAAATACAAATATATAAAACAATGATGGAGGATAATAATAGGTACATGATTAAAGGGGACAAAGAGGGGCCAACATGAGAAAGTAAATACCAGTAATATATGCAAAGTTCAATAAGCAATTCCACAGAATTGGTAATGTGCATGTATAAACAAGATACAATATCTTGGAGTCATCTCATACAAATTACTGGGAATATACATAAATCCTAAAAGCATAAGCTACACACCTCAGATCATGATCCAAAAACCATAAATTAAAAATAAAGTGCTAGTGCCATAAATCACATAAAGCTCCAGTGTGTAGTACTCATGATGTTAGAGATTGTAAACTCATATTACCAGCCACCGAGTCCCACGCCCCGACGCGCGTTTCGCATCAAGCTTCTTCAGGGGGTACCCCCTGAAGAAGCTTGATGCGAAACGCGCGTCGGGGCGTGGGACTCGGTGGGCTGGTAATATGAGTTTACAATCTCTAACATCATGAGTACTACACACTGGAGCTTTATGTGATTTATGGCACTAGCACTTTATTTTTAATTTATGGTTTTTTGGATCATGATCTGAGGTGTGTAGCTTATGCTTTTAGGATTTATGTATATTCCCAGTAATTTGTATGAGATGACTCCAAGATATTGTATCTTGTTTATACATGCACATTACCAATTCTGTGGAATTGCTTATTGAACTTTGCATATATTACTGGTATTTACTTTCTCATGTTGGCCCCTCTTTGTCCCCTTTAATCATGTACCTATTATTATCCTCCATCATTGTTTTATATATTTGTATTTGTTATTTATTGTAATAATAAAGATTTATTGAGTGAATATTTTCCCAATCTTTGATTTCGGGTATAAATTTCTTGTGTTGGTTAATGTGCCATTTTATTTATTAGTTGCTTGCCATCAGGATTATATATATATAAAATACATCCTACATTTCCCTTCATGCCCCTGGTATTGCAGAGACTACAGGGTTGGTGACCAATCTGTCATAATGGCCTCTGTAAAGAGGTAACCTAATAAAATGGAACTAGACAGAACAATTGCCGCCCAATGGTCTTGGGAGCTGAAGAATAATTTGGCACGTATCTCATCATGGGTAGGCCCCTCTGTGATACTGAAAACTAATAGTGGTCTCTAAATGCAGCCTCTCTCCCTTGCCTCTTCCACCCTTGCTTCTTGATACTTTTGGACAGCAGTTGTAACCTGAACCTTCAGTAAGCGGATAATCCATCTTCATCTCTGCCTCACTAAAGACAGATTTTACCAGAGAAATGAAAGTGTGTGATCAGTGCACGTGGCAGGTGGGAGGAGGAAAGGATATGTGGAGAAAGAGGTATTTTCTGTAATAAAATACATAACAAAATGTTTGCTTAATACCATTTGTACTATTGCTTCATAGAGGAAGGTGAAATGATATGATGGTTGCATAATAAATCTTGTTCTCCCTGAACCACTATTTAAGGCTTAGAGTTATGTTTTCAATACTAATTGACACACTTTTGTTTTCTCTGTGAGAGAATGGATTTTCTAAGCTTACTTGCTGCATTAAAGTGCAAAGACAATACATGCAGGAGAGCATTTTGTAATGACAATATCCTTGGTCTGTTCACTTTAGACCTGTTCAGTTATCTACATTAGTGTCATGTTGTCACTTCTGTCTGCACTAACAGGGCACAAATTAGAACAAGGTGTTCTCCTTTAAAACAGAAAAAGAGCCAGACTTGTAAAAAACATACATTCAGTACTCATGACTACATGAATCTGCTCAGTTAAACCTGATCCTGTAATTAAATTTCTTTTTAATGTTTTCCTTCTGATCTCTTGTTCTCCCGCCCAGAGAGTCTTAGGATAATGGATTCCATGTCCTCTTCTCACACATCTGTACTCCATCTATTCAGCAGGTTGTGTGACTTTTACCTGTGAGGTCCAGACTTGTAGCTTTTATAACAACCTACTCCATGTGTGGATGTTTCTATGGGAGGGGTTTGAGCCCTTTTGTTCCTGTGATGCGCAGGCCCAAGAGACATTCACTCCGGAAGACTTTAACAGCTCGTTTGTGGCATTTTTGGGAACTGAAAATTGCTGCTGAGAAAACTGCTGCCACTGGGCAATTGATTAAAGGGAACAAGTGCTGTGGTTTTAGGAGATTCAAAGAAACAGCTTAAAAAGAACCCTGAAACTTTTATTCACCTACTCTGTACTGTAAATCAACTCACTTTTGGAGCTTATAAAAAAAAAAAAAAAAATCAGAAATGAGTTTATTTTTAAAAACAATTATCTTTTTATGGGAAGCACATGGTTTTGGTGAAATTTCAGACTCTGTGGGTGTGCGCAACAAGGCTTGTGATTTATCTTCTGATGAGCAGATCTGCAGTAGGTGATTTATCTTGTGTTGACTATAGGTCCTTTTACACGGGCCAATTATCGGCCGAAAAATCGTTCCTAGGAACGCTAGTGCCGATAATCGGCCCGTGTAAAAGTGGCCCTAATCAGCCGACGAACGAGCAAAACGCTCGTTCGTCGGCTGATTGGATCTTTTGTAGAAACCAAAAGATCCAATCTGTCGGGCGCACATCGCCCTGTGTAAACAGGCGATGTGCGCCTGACAGTATGGAGCTTCCCGGCCGCACGAGCGATACAGCGATCACTCGTGCGGCCCGGCGCTCGATTCGTCGGGCCGTGTAAAGGCTCCCTGCCCGAGCGCCGATATCGCTGATCGGCGCTCGGGCAGGGAGAATAATCGGCCCGTCTAAAAGGGCCTTATGAGTTATCCTCATATACATGTATATGTGCCTACTATCACCCAGAAACAATATACAGATGTTCTTCACATGTAACATTTTTATCGAAGTTTCTCTCTTATTAATACCAGGATTAATTATCTTATTTGCTCAATTCCAGTTGTGTTAATTATTTGTCTCTCACATTCAACTTTATCATTTCGACCTCCAGAATAAACGGTTACATGTAGTGTGTATCATTACTGTATACCAATTTGCATCCGTTATTCGAGCTACAGACATCAGATTTCTCTAAGATCTGTTAACAAAATATATCAATCAGAGTAGGGACCAGAGACAAGCAACCTCTGGCACTTCAGCTGTTCTGGAACTACAACTTCCAGAAACCTCCTTTCACTTTTACAGGAGTTACAAGAACAGCCGAGAAAGTGTGTGTAATGGGAGCTGCAGTTTCACAACAGTTGGAGTGCCAAAGGTTGCTGACCCCTGTCCTAGACTGCAGAACAGTAGCAGAAGTCCAAAGGCTGCACTGCTAAGCTGAGAGTGGGGTTTAGCGGATCGACAGGGGAGAAGCCTAACTTCCAGCTGATAGGGTAGGTCTTTGTGGTGTGACAAGGTAAGGCAGTGCAACAAGAGTGGAGCTTGGCAGTGCAATTTTATGGAGTTTAGCAGTGTTATGCCCCCCCCCCCCCCCCAACTTTGCTTGGGCCACAGAATTGCCAAATCTGCCCTTGACTGCAGGTCATGATGACAGATGCTGACAATAGTCACATGATAGTTTTTTCTCATAGAAATACATAGAAAATACTTACCAAATATAACAAACCAACCAATCACCAATATAGCCCTGGCATACAAAACACTTCTATAGTTTATCCTGAACATTTAATTTTGGGACTTTAATGCCAACTTGAGTAGTGCAGATTCTCCATATTAGTTACTAGAGTTCCTCTGTGGCAAAAATCGAGATCTCACCTTCCACCCTTCCTGTAATCCCCTACATTCATTCCTTTCCACCCATCCTCGGGAATGTCTTACCTGTCAAGCTGTCACTCAATGCTCTAATGGTTCTCTGAATCCATGTGTCTACAAGGATGCATACCATATTTCCTAACTTCTGTTTTTAGCTGTCTTTAGAGAGTTGATGGAAATCCACTATAAATCAGCTTCAGTTTGTTATGTACATAGACATCAAATACTAAAAAGCTTTTTGTTTATTGTCCTACTCTCTACTGAACAAGAGATCATCTTAAAGACATCTAAGCAAACCCAGCAACCAGTTCATGCAAGTCCAAGTTTCAAAAAACCCAACATTAAAGTATTTTTCTCTGATTTAAATATTAATAACCTATGGATTATCAATGTCATATCAGTAACTCCCATGACACCCACCAATCAGGTGATAGAAGGAGCTGTGGTGCTCTGGAACTAGCATAGCTCTTCCAATTGTGCAGTGGCCTGGGTAATGTATTTCAAGCTTAGTCCCATTCATTTAGGTGTCAGGGGTCAGATCTCCACTGATGTGATGTTGATGACGTATTCCAAAGACAGGTCATGAATTCTTTTAAGTTCTGGAAAACACCTTTAGGCTAAACATGGACCCACATATTTAGAAAATGATTACCATGATATTCTCATGTACATAGAACATCCATGCATTAAGTACAAATATATACTTCAAAAATATACTGAGATTCATTTTAAGCATCTACACAGAGTTGTATGGGTCAAAACTAATAACCTATGGTCCACCTTAATGCCAGAAAGGGATGAAAGAAGAAACCATGTCAGATAAAGTAAAATGTGCGACACTAATCTATCCCCATTTTTGTTTAACATTTACTAAATAAGAGAACCTTCTTTTTTGTAGTAGTGATCCACACTACACTGTAGAAGGGTTAACAGCCGTGTGCCCAAAATGAAAGATAGCGAGAACAGTTAAGAGCTGGAAAAAATGTGTCATTGCTTATAAAACAGTAGATATTTAGGCTGGTTTTGAGACAAAGCCAACCGTCTTGAGAGTAAAAAACACCCAATTTTTAGAAAGGTCCCTACACTCAGCCACAGGATGAGGTAAAACATTTAATCATGGGGTCTGCTGCCTGAAACCTATAATCAGTAGAGAATACGTTTCCGGCTGAATTTTCATCTGCAAATATTTTCTTTTGTGGGACATTTCAATAAGGTACCATGCATAATCTGTGATTACAAAGTGAGAAAGACAATTTTCCACCTCGATAACTGCGTCACTGCTGTCCCTGGGACACCCAGTCTAGGAGGTAAAAATATTTCTGAGTCATTTTCATCCTGTTATTTTTATAAAAACCATACGGCTCTGTGTAAGCTCCTATTTACACCAAAGTTCTTCTTTTCAGTCTTTGTTGTCAATGTAATAAAAATCACTGGAGAATAAAATGTTATTGAAAGCCTGATAACTTAATGTCAAGATGGCACTATTGACTGAGTTTTATTGGTTCACATCTCGCTTTTATAGAGAAACTTTCAGATAAAGGATTGAAATGCACTTCTTTTGGAATAGAATCAGGCTTTTGTGTTCTGTGGGGCAGTGTGACATCAAGTTACAGTATGAACGAGAGAACGTGGGACTCTACTGCCAATGACTCAAGGTGCATTTTCTCTTTTCAGTGTCAGTACTTAATTTCTAAACCTTTCATATATTCGGTGCCAATCTAATGGTAAATTAGAATATCCAAGTTTTAAATTAGTTTTTGCTTAATACAAATTAAATGCTACATTATTCACTTTTTTATATAAACATGCAAAGTTTACTTTACTGTACTGAAATCAATTCACGCTGGGCCCCTTGCTAGAAATTCTATTTATATTGCAACATACGGTAAGCCAGTTCTCATTATTTCTCATATTGAAGCTAGAAATGAATGTACTTAGGTACACAATGCAAGAGGGGAAGTTCACAGGTATATTCTTCTGATATTCATGCCCGACTTATTAACTCAAAAGTTCAAAATGAGTATAGGGGATTTAGAAAAAAGGACAAAGTAGATTACATCCATTTATCCACATGTAATATTCACAGTACTATGCTAAAATACACATTTTATATATACAATATAATGACCACTGAATAAAGTAAGTAAAGCAAAGACCACTGAATAAAGTAAGTAAAGCAAATAAATAAGACTTCTGCATTTGTGATGGACACCAGAATATCAGGGCAGGACAGGTGGTTTTGCTTTCAGAGACTCAAAATCAAAAACATTTTTAAAAAAAATGTGCATGGAAGTTACAATATATCATTCCCTATGTCAATATGTTCCTAATACTGTTCCCTTTATTTCACCATGTAAATGCACAGACCTCAATTAGTATTCTGTCCCCCTCCACCATAGATCGACCAAAGCTTGTCTCAGATGCACACCAAACGTTCACAATAGGCAAGAAGATGGAAAGTGATAAACATAGTAAGGGTTCCATGTGGCAATTTTTGGTCACACAATGGTCATGGTAAAGTTGCAGGCTACCACGGCCATTGCAATGGCTTCAAAGCAATAAAAAAAAAAAAAAAAAAAAAAAAAAAAAATCACACCGGTCACTTGCAATGCCATGGCTGGAATTCAACTAGTCTTTCCTTACAGGGAAACATTGAGGTTGTGTAATGCTACCATAACTGTCCAATAACCAACAGATGACATAGGACTCTGAGTATATTAAAGGGGTTCACAAGACTTTTTAACTGATTACTTATCCTGTTGATCAACACCTGGAACCTCTGCTCAGCTTTTCAGAAGGCACTGGTGCTCACAGTAGTGCTGTAGACTTCTCTCAACTAACCAGGCACAGTGCTGTACATTGTTACATTGTTCTTGCTATTTCAACTGAGCCCTATTCACTTTAACTGGGGCTCAGCTGCGCCTAGGCCATGTGACTGATGAACATGATGTCAGATGGCCTAGGCAAAGCTGCAAGAAGGCCGTGGCACTACTGTGAGCAACTGTGCCTTTTGAAGCAACTTATCAACAGGGGTTCTGGGTGTCATACCCCAACTGATCTTATACTGATGACCTATCCAGTGGATAGGATAAATCATCAGTTAAAAATTCTTGGATAACCCCTTTAATACATGCAAAATTATCTAATGAACAAATATTTGCGTGAAAGATCTATGTAGGTAACAGTATTTTGAAATGTACAATGGGTTACAGTACTTCTTTACAGATGGGCACACACATTCAATAGCGGTCGGCCAAACAGTTGTTCAGCCAACAGCTATCTCTCCTGACTCCTTCATGCTTCGGCTCAGCCAAACATGTATGTATATTCTATGAGGAGAGCAGAAAAAGGCACTTCTGGCAGTGGCTTATCTCCCGAAAGAACAAAAGGATTGGGTGAAAATATCAATTAACTATCCCAACATCATTTGTTAGGGAGAGCTGGGAGCTCCTCATACCCATTAGGGTGTTGGCGAACCTGCTGTTCTCAGCGGGTTCAGCTGTCAATAAATTAATGTTTGTGGGGGCCTTAAATCAAAAGCTGATCGGCATCCACTCTCACAAGCTGACCAAGTTATAAAACGCCCACTGTCAAGGGCCATGAGGTGATGTTGATAAATCCAGAGCAGCCACACAATACTCATGTTGTCACATGTGAATTGTTTAATGCATTGATACATTCCATAAATATTTTAGTAGAAAAACTATTAAAATGCACATGTTTTATCCACTATGAGTTACAATTCATGTCAAGGATCTAGATGGTTGCTGATTATGCCATATAGCCTTCACATTATTTAATGTAACTACATGAAGAACATATGGTGTTCTTCAAAGCTTAACAGTTTGATGCTGATTGTTGTAAAGCTGCAAATATTTGAAATAAGATACTGTTCAAATAAAATGTACAAGTAGTTCCTTACACACACACTACTTAATATAACATTTGAATGTCACCCAAATGGATATGTAAATGCTGATAGGGCAATAAAGGTCTTCAGAAATCCATCATGAGAATCTAAAATGATTATTTATGCATTGTTGTATGGAGAATGCAAATAATAACATGTTCCTTTCTAGAGTTCGGTTTTGGTAGCTGTACGATAAATTTTTATTGGCAAACCAAGGAGACTCTAGATGGATTGTGTTGGTGACCCCATGACTATAGAAGATACCCTAGTTGTCCCAAAAGCTTGAATCTGTAATCTACTAAATTAGCCAATAAAATGAGGATCATGTAGCTATCAACACACTACTACTGTATTGGTTTTGAGTATTCTTTATCTGGTGGTTTGCAGGGTGAGCATCCTTAAAAGTCAAGTTCAAAAGAGATATCATCATACTTGTTCCACAGCCATTGCTTAATTTCTTGATGTACAAAAACAGTTGGACTACTTGGGACTCAAAGACTATGGGTAACCATAGAATTAGAACTAGAATAGAGTTGTCATAGGTCTTTAGGTGGCTTTCTTCACAAGTAACCTCCTAGCTAGACATTTTAGAGGATGGCATGTTCTATGTAGATTTATAACTGTGACAAGTTCAAAGACTAGAGTGGATATATTCCACAAATCTACTGGGGCATATAAGGTTAATGGTAAATGTTTATGTAGGTTCCCTTTGATCCCTAATTCTATACTCCACAGAGATTGGATTGGTTTTACAATACCAGAGGTTTTAAATTTTTTTTAGATCTTGTATTCCAATGGACTGCATGCCTTTATTGGATTTGATAAAATAACCAGATGTGTTTATGCTAAAATGCCCAAGACTAAGGAATAAAAAAACTCCCTCAAATTCCACTTTAATTTACACCAGTCTTTTCAAGTGAATCATGGATTTTGCATTTTCATGGACTTGTGTGTGGGCTGTTGCATTTACATTTATGCTAAACCGATCCTGTTTTCTGTCTGTCATATTCATGTACAATAGATTACATTTATTCCTAATAGTTGAAAGTGCACATTTCTTTGTCACTTCTGTCCTATACATTTTAAAGGGATTTTCTACTTTACAAATCTCCTGACTTACCAGAAAATAACATTGAGTCATAAATCCTTAGACCTTTGATAACTTGTGAATCCCAATTGCAGGAATCATTGTTCTCACTCAACAAATCCCATGTACTCAAAATCATAGCTGGCAATGGAGAACATAGAAAACAGAATAGATCAAGGGTTGGGAGCTCTTGGACCACTTTCTTCGAGCGTAGATTTTGGGTCTACTAGACTAGTTTAGCCCTTGTGAAATGCAAAAGTTACCCCACGTAAATCAAAATGCCAGGCAAAAATCCCCTTTTACTTGCGCTATATTGAAGGTAAGTAAATTTACTGGAGGATAACGTCCAGTGGGTACAAGAGAAAATACAAAGTTTTAAAAGATGTAATTATTTCAGCTTTTTGAAAGTTGAAGAATGAAGCATCGCTGAGCACTGGGGAATTAAGACTGAAGTATTAAAAAAGAAAGAAAGAAAAAACTCCAGACTAAAATGAAATGACATATCACTCCTTGAGTAAAATTGGTGTGATAGCTGACATGAATCACAGGATGACAGTAATGACGTAAGAAGAAGGAACAGAAGTTATCAGCCATTCCTGTGGTTTACAACCTGGGAGCAAGACTTTCAGTAGGAGAGAGAGTTATTATTTTATTTAAAATATTTCAACTCCTGGATTAGATAGGAAAGAAGCAATCATTTTAAGCAAAGAGTAAAACCATGACCTGCATTCTGCTTTATGTGACCAATGTTTAAAAGTGGTATTAGCTTTCCAGTTTGAAAAGAACTTTCCAAATTTTTAGTTTCCAATGGGATAAACTCTTTGGAGGAGTGTTTCTGGCTTTGACATCTTTGGGAGAACGGTTTTATAAGTGTTCGTAGAGCTAAATGGGATTCTATTGCAATAGATTTTTGTAGGCTTCAACATTAGCTCAAACTATAAGATTCATGGGGGATGTTGGGGCATGAGCAAAATCTAAAAAAAGGAAATTTTTACTACTGGATGTTATCACCTCTACATATCACTCATCACATTACTAAATATGTTCGGAATAACTGGTAAAGAAAAAGTGAAATGTCTAAACCTTGCAATAATTGTATATTTGCCTTCAATTTAAAGATAGACATGCATGCAGTTCTTGGCTGTTTTATATATGACATTTCTATACCACCAATCTTTGATGTGGGTTTCATGTGTTTTTTATTACAAGCTACAAAGCAATCCCCATCTGTCACTTTCTAGTTCTGCATTCCGGGGGATAAATGATTGAGGAAAATGACATAGAACATAGAATATAACTAATATATACTGAACAAAACGAGCGTCCACTAAATTAATCAGTTATAGATAATCTAATTCATTCTATCTATCTATCTATCTATCTATATCCTTTGCTGTAATGTCTACGGTGACTGCAAAGGGATGTAGAAAAATAAAACATTAGTCACCTTTTCATAGTAAAGTTTCAATATGTACTGTAGCTAGTTTATAGATCCACTTTATCAAATGTGATAGTAGTATGGCAACGTACCACAAGTTACACTGAATCTTTTCCCATAAACTATATATCAATCTCCTCAGCTCCTCCTGCTCTATACGCTGCCTCTAGCTTACATTGCATTTTCATGGTGACAGGTACCCATTAATTGTGATACAGGTTCCGGATATGTTCATGTAACCTTAATTGGTGTACATGTTAAAAGGGAGTCTCTCGTCTCTCACTAGGAAATTCACTGTTAAACAAGGCAAAATGTAGAACTGGCTTAGTTGCCCATAGCAACCAATCAGATTCCACCTTTCATTTTTCGCAGAGCTCCTTTGGAAAATGCAAAGTGGAATCTGATCGATTACTATGGGAAACTAAAGCAGTTTTCCTTTACACCAGTTTTCATAATCCCACCCCAATGCTTAGCACAGCCAGCTCACTTAGCAATTCACTTAGCAATCTGTTGCTTTATTTGGGGGACAAAAAGTACTTTTAGTCTATATGCAAATAAGCCGTTAAGTGCGCTGAGTTCGGGCCTCAACCACTATGTGCATCCTTGCTCCTCCTGCTTCTCCTTCCCTCTTTTTCTTGATTGACAGGGGCAGTTTACAGCATGATCGTCTTTCCCAGCTCGGTCAATCAAGGAGTGGGAGGGGCTTGCAGAGGAGCAAGGGTGCAAAGATGGCTTGGCTTGGTGCACTTAACTGCTTATATGCATATGGATTAAGAAGCAAGAGATCACTAAGCGAAAGGTATCATTACTTTCAGCTAGTGTTGAGCGAGCACCTCCGAACACTGAGCGGACCTGAGCGTAGGCATGCTCGGCCGAACAGCATGCTCGCTCAACACTACTTTCAGCTAAGCTTTCATACAGGGTTACAGTCTGTTTAGAAAGGATCGCCAAAACTGTAGAGGCGGAGGGGTCTGACCTATATGTAAAGTCCTGTCTAAAGCCCACACTCCAGGAAGATATAAGTGAGGGACATGAACATGTGGAGTCACTGTGGGTAGAAATAAATGGAGCCAAAAACAATAATAAAATACTAATAGGACTATATTATAAACCACCTAATATAATCCACAGACCCAGCTACCCAGATATAAACTGGGAAACTGAAACCTGTATATCTCATAAAGGAAACAGGTTCTTGGAAATAACCAAAGACAATTACCTTTCCCAACTGGTTCAGGACCCGACTAGAGGGACGGCCATACTGGACTTAGTATTAACCAATAGACCTGACAGAACTACAGATGTGCAGGTTGGGGGGACACCTGGGAAATAGTGACCATAATATAATAACCTTCAAATTGTCATTCAAAAGAACGTTTCTTCAGGGAGGAACAAAAATACCAAACTTCAAAAAAGCAAAATTTAGCCAACTAAGAGAGGCCATAGACCTAACTAACTGGGACAAAGTCCTCAAAAATAAAAATACAGCCACAAAATGGGATAATTTTAAAAGCATCCTAATATCTAATTGTGAGAGGTATATACTTTATGGGAATAAAATGTTAAGGAGGAAGAAAAAAACAATGTGGATAAGCAGAACTATAAAGAAAGCAATAAATGACAAACAGAAAGCATTTAAATCACTAAAACAGGAGGGGAGCGAAGCATTGAAAAACTATAAGGAAAAAAATAGAATATGTAAAAGACAAATAAAAACAGCCAAACTAGAGAACGAGAGATTAATCGCCAAAGAGAGTAAAACTAACCCTAAAATGTTCTTTAATTATATAAATGGTAAGAAGTATAAACCTGAAGGTGTCCGCCCCTTACAGAATAATGAGGGGGGAGTTGCAGAGAGCGATGAGGAGAAAGCAAAGCTACTAAATACTTTTTTCTCCACTATATTCACTGAGGAAAATAATCTGTCAGATGAAATGCAGAATATAAAAGTAAATTCCCCTTTAAAAGTGCCCTGTCTGACCCAGGAAGAAGTGTAGCGGCGTCTTAAAAAGATTAAAATAGACAAATCGCCAGGACCGGATGGCATACACCCCCGTATCCTAAGAGAATTAAGTAATGTCATCGCCAGACCCTTTCTGATATTTAAGGACTCTATACTGACAGGGAGTGTTCCACAGGATTGGCGCATAGCAAATGTGGTGCCAATATTGAAAAAGGGTCCAAAAACAGAGC
>ONZH01012405.1:0-24046 GCA_900303285.1 Rhinella marina | reverse complement strand
CTACAGCAGAATTAGGTTGATCCCACTAAGGAACCTAATTAGCTAACCCTGAGTGGTCCCTGTGGCCGCTATGGAATCCTATATTGCTTTTGCCAAGTAGCTGCTAACAGGTGGACCAAACAGATAGACTAGTTGTACTCTTCGTTGTACTCGTCAGGGTCAAAATAATAGAGAAGTCAAATGTTGAAACCAGAACAGTAAACAATAATAATAACAGAACCAAGCCAAGTCAGAAAAAATAGAGAACAGGTACAGAGATGCAAAAGCAGGAGAATAGTCAATAAACAGTCCAAGGTCAAACACCAAAGCAAACAAGGATGCACACAAAATGCACAATAATCTAGTACAGGACCAGGCTGAACCACAATATCTGGTATAAGAGAACAGATTTCACTGACTGGCTCTCAAGACAAGTCTCCTTCTGCCTCTCTACTCCAGAGCAGGTGAGCTCATCAGGATGTGCCCTCCCTTACCTCTTTGCCTGACTTATGGAGCAGAGAGTGTTCTAAGTACATTCCTAACTATTTCTAACAAACCTAGCAAGCCCTGTGGTCTTACATGGATTTAGAGAACCTACTATTTATTGCCCAGATTGCTCTGCTAGATTATCTTCAGGCTGGCAACTCAGAGAGTACGCGTGTATTTTGTACTGTAGCTCTCTCACTATCACAGCTTAGGAGGTGTGTCCTTAGTGCAGCAGCTCTCTATCTCTATCACAGCTCAGTTGATGTCCTTTCTGTAGCAGAGAGCCCATAACTGTCACATCTTCTAACTTTAGATTTGGCTGGTGGCAGCTGAAGCATGGAACTGAACATGTGTTACCACAGTAGGTGGACATGCCTATTACTGTCAAGGTTGGGGTACACAGATAAGGGGGATGTGATCCCTGAGCTCTCCCCAACCCCTGTCCCTGCCTAATTGCCTCCGTGTCCTAGGCGACACGGCGACAACCACGAGGACTGCAATTACTCTGACTAGGTGCAGGGAAACGGGAAAACAAACAGAGACGAACAAAACACTGAAGAAAAGTCAACTAGCCGCGTCAAAAAAACAGAGATAACGAAGTACAAAATCGGAAGACGGTAGAGTAGTCAGATACGAGCCAAGGGTCAAATAAGCAGTCAGGATACACACGATACAACGCACAAGCAGGAATAGCAAGGATTTGAAAAAACCGGCAAAGAGCAGAGAGGAAGGTAGGTATTTATGCAGGAAGATATCCCACCCCCAGGTTCTGAATGGACCAGATTCAGAGAAGCCACTCAGCCCAGCACCTGAGTATTAACCCTAAGTAGACAAACCAAACATGAAGATGGGCGTTGGCTCCAAAACAACCCCACAGTGTGAACATGGTTAAAGACAAGGCGTAGGCACTAAACAGAAACACACAAAAACTCAGAATACCAAGCAAAACATAGAAAACCTATGTTCTCCGGTGACCAAACCTGACAATTACTATACAAATTAAAGACCAGTGGGTGCCTTTAAAGTATAGGGGGTGCCGTTATAAATATATCAGAACTGGAGCATTTTTGTAACAGAAAGTAAATTACAAACATTACTAGTTTTTCATACTTAATTATATTAAAATAACTTTTATTGGTGGCACAAACCCTTTAATGGTTAAAAAATCATTTCTCCTCCTTGCTCAAAATAATTCACAATGCAAAAGGTAACATAGTAACATAGTAGCATAGTTTATAAGACCGAAAAAAGATATATGTCCATCCAGTTCTGCCTGTTTTCCTAAAAATTGATCCAGAGGAAGGCAAAAAACCCCTGTGAGGTAGAAGCCAATTGTCCCCACTTTAGGGAAAAAAATTCCTTCCCGACTCCAATGAGGCAATCAGAATTACTCCCTGGATCAACGACCCATCTCTAGTAACTATAACCTGTAATATTATTACCCTCCAGAAATACATCCAGGCCTCTCTTGAACTCTTTTAGTAAACTTACCATCACCACCTCCTCAGGCAGAGAGTTTCATAGTCTGACTGCTCTTACCGTAAAGAATCCTCTTCTATGTTTGTGTACAAACCTTCTTTCCTCCAGGTGCAGAGGATGTCCCCTCGTCACAGTCACAGCCCTGGGGATAAATAGATGATGGGAGAGATCTCTGTACTGACCTCTGATATATTTATACATAGTTATTAGATCTCCCCTCAGTCGTCTTTTTTCTAAAGTGAATAAGCCTAATTTTGATAATCTTTCTGGGTACTGTAGTCCACCCATTCCAGTTATTACTTTAGTTGCCCTCCTCTGAATCCTCTCCAGCTCTGCTATGTCTGCCTTGTTCACAGGAGCCCAGAACTGTACACAGTACTCCATATGTGGTCTGACTAGTGATGTGTAAAGTGGCAGGACTATGTTCTCATCACAGGCATCTATGCCTCTTTTGATGCAACCCATTATCTTATTGGCCTTGGCAGCAGCTGTCTGACACTGGTTTCTAAAAATGAGATATTTCTTATGCCCCCTTCTCATGACTTCTTGCTTAAGGCATAAACAATAGGATAAGGAAAGTGGGGGTGCTTAGGCTACTTTATCTCTGGCTGGGAAGCAGCTTAATGCTGCAGAAACCTTCATTCATTGTTCAGTCTGCAGGTTATACCAAGAAATGCAAAGTCTGTAGTCTTTCATCACGGTTTGCAGTTTATTGTCTGATATCTACAAGACTACAGTATTTGTTTCAGGGGCTTGCAGAAGCAGATCAACAATAATTATGAGTTTTCTTTAAATCACAGTCTTTTTCTTTAACAGGTTTAATGGATAACGAGATACATTCAACATTCATACATCAACCTAAAACTAGTGTCAAACTTGTTTTAAATTCCAAAAATTGTATAAAACAGTGGTTTACAATTTGCAGATCTCTAGTTAATTTGAATATTAAAACTTCTAATATGCCCTGACAGCTGCCCTCACAACTGGCTTCTCTTTTCCCAATCATGTTTTTTTTTTTTCCATGAGCCAATTCTCTATCTCACTTTGTGGTCTAGTAATGCGGGACCTCTGAAGACTGGAGACCTGAGCAGAATCTCGCTAGAGTACCCAGCATGCATTACTTGGACATTGATTTAAATTATAATGCTACACTGCCTCTCTGGTGCCACTACAGGGGAATTAAACACTTTCCAACAGGTTCCCTCACAGATTACATACCACTGGGAGTCTGTTGAACACCTTGGAAGTAGATTGTGCTTGGATCCTTCATGCTAAAAGGGATTGTTCAATGTATAATTCAATGAAATTTAATACAACGGATCTGTACTAAATTAATATTGACACCTCCTTTACCAACAGATGTAAATGACAACATGAATTGGGACAATCATAGTATATCAGAATTTATTTTGGTGGGACTTTCTGACTCACAAGAACTCCAAATTTTCCTTTTTGTGGTATTTTTGTGTATCTATATTATCACAGTGAGTGGTAATGTGTATATAATTCTTGCACATAGATTTAGTCCAAACCTTCACACCCCTATGTATTTTTACTTAGCTAATTTCTCTTATCTGGATATATGTTACATCACAGGTACAGTTCCCAAAATGTTGTCAAATTTCTTATCAGAGCAGAAGACCATATCATATTATGGTTGTGCTATACAGATGTATTGTGTTTGGCTGTTTGGAGGAACAGAATGCTACATTCTGGCAGCCATGGCTTATGACCGATATAATGCCATATGTCACCCTCTGTTATATAAAGTCATTATGAATAATGTCATATGTACCCAGCTCATCATTGGTTCATGGATTATTGGGGCAATAAATTCCGTTATACACACTGTCCTCACGTTCTCTTTGACCTTCTGTAGAAATAAGATCAACCATTTCTTCTGTGATGTTCCACCTGTTCTTGAACTGTCGTGTACAAACACCTGGATCAATGAGCTTGTCATCTTTCTAGTAAGTGGTTGCATCATCATCGGGTCCTTCATACTGATAATAATATCCTACATTAAGATCATCTTAGCCATTCTGAAGGTTCATTCAAGGAGTGGGAGAAGTAAAACATTTTCAACCTGTACCTCCCACTTAATTGTAGTTACGATATTTTATGGGTCCGGGATCTTCATGTATTTCAGGCCAAAATCAAGTTATGGAATGGATCAGGACAGATTGGTCTCTGTCATGTACACAGTGATTGCACCAATGTTGAATCCTTTTGTGTACAGTCTAAGGAACAGTGAAGTAAAATTGGCCATGCAAAGGATATTGTATGAACTAATGTGAGATACGAATAGGTTAAACACAATGACATGTTGTTCTTTAATCTTGTAAAACTGCATGTGTAACACAGGGATATACTGTATGAAATCAAATATATTAAAGACCTATTAAAATAGAAAACATAATGTTGTAGTTTTTAATGTAACTGTAGAATAAATACTGAATGAAATGGGATGGAAGGGTAGATGCAATTTTTAAATGTAGGCGTGTGGCATTATTTGGAAGCATAAAATCCAAACAGTGAATCTTTGATGGTTTCTCCATATGCCTCCACCCCCAAAGTTATACTCACCTAGTCCCCACTGATTTGAAGACCCATGGGGTTCTGTTATAGGTTGTATCTGCAGGGTGACAGCATACTTAGGTCCAGGGTAGTAGTCAATATGACTCACCTAAGATTACACAAAACACATACCTGTCACTATTATAGATTGGGTACTCATTGCTACCCTACAATAATGTTAAGATACCATACATCTTCCATAGCTGTCAGACGAACAGCCTAACCTGACAGCTATCTCTCCCGAATTCCCCATGGACATACACACGGTGCGTCCTTAAGCAGGCCGTAACATCGATTTCACTGCAAAAAACATTGTGACAAAATCTGCCACATTAATATGCCAAAAAGTGGTGTATAATTCATAATAAATGTCTTCCATGGTCTGTATTTGATCCATGAGGGATGATTTTAGGGATAGCAGCTGCAGTGAATAACAGCAAAAAATGAGTAATCCTTCTATGGCCGTGATACAGACTGTTGTTTTTTTTTTTGCCTGTATGCTAAAGTAATAGTAAATCTTTAAATTATTTTTAGTCAGATTTCACTTCCAATTTTTGCTTTTATTCTAACAGCTGTAGCCTTTTTATCATATTTTGTGAGCAGAAAAACATAATTCTTCAAAAAGGAAATAAATTATGAGAGACCGCAAACAGGAGCTTTGATGCAGCTTGGCAATCAGTTCAATGAAGCCACTTGAAGAGTTGTAAAATACAGTCACAACAGATGTTTCTCAGAAGAGAATGAGAAGTATCTGACTACGTACCTACCACAGAAAAGTCTTAAATGCAAAAAATTAAAAAAAAAAAGGAATAAATTAGAACCAAACATTACTTAAATGAATTTCTACCTATGAACTTCTCATTATTATTGTTTTTAATTAAAAAAAATATTGGACCATTTTTTTTTTGGCCTGGAACTCAAAATTAGGGCTCGTTCACATCACCGTTAGGGCTTCCGTTCAGTCTTTCCGTTATAACATCGTTATAACGGAAAGAAACGGAATCCCTAGGACGGACATCAAAACGGACACCTTTAAGAGGCATTCCGTTTTGATCCGTCATAATAGAAGCCTATGGCTCTGCATAACGGATCCGTCTGGTTGCCGTTATGCTGGACGGAAAACAAAGTCCTGTCGACAGAACTTTGTTTTCCGTCCAGCATAACGGCAACCAGACGGATCCGTTATGCAGAGCCATAGGCTTCTATTATGACAGATCAAAACGGAATGCCTCTTAAAGGTGTCCGTTTTGATGTCCGTCCTAGGGATTCCGTTTCTTTCCGTTATAACAATGTTATAACGGAAAGACTGAACGGAAGCCCTAACGGTAATGTGAACGAGCCCTTACTTGCACATCTGAGGCCTTGTTCACACATCAGTTATTTGATCAGTTATTTTCATCAGTTATTGTGAGCCAAAGCAAGGTTTGGGTCAAAAAAACAAAACAGGTGCAGATCTTTTCATTATATCTTATTTATGTGTAGCCTCCACTCTTGGTTTTGGCTCACAAAAACTGATGGAAATAACTGATCAAATAACTGACGTGTGAACAAGGCCTTAATTGTTAATACATTGCTGTGTTTCTAGGGCGGCTCCAGGTTTAAGTGGCCTCTTGGGTGAGTCAAAGTTAGGCCCCATTCAGACGACCGTGTTTCACGGCCGTATACGGGCCGTGAAAACACGGCCTGTGCTGCCCCAGAGGACGGGAGCGCACGGCGTCATTGGTTGCTATGGGGCCTTAGGCTCCATAAAGCTCAATTCACACGTCCGCAGAATGTGTCAGCATCCGTTCCACAAAATTGCGGAACGGGTGCGGACCCATTCATTTTCAATGGGGCCGCAAAAGATGCGGACGGCACACAGTGTGCCGTCCACATCCACACTTCCATTCCGTGGCCCCGCAAAAAAAATAGAACATGTCCTATTCTTGTCCGAATCCACGGACAAGAAACGGCATTTCCATTATAGAGCCGGCCATGTGCGGTCCGCAAAATGCGGAACGCACATGGCCGGTGTCCGTGTTTTGCGGATCCGCAATTTGCGGACCACAAAACACACACAGACGCGTGAATGTACCCTAACTCTAAGATCCTCCGTCACAGTTTTATTACCAGATGTATAGCATTTATAGTTATAGAACCATTTTTATAGTTAGAGTACCCGGTATGAAGCAAATTTACAATTATACTGTAGCAACAGTTAAATTGCACATGCATAGTTAAAAGAGGCTATCCCATTATTAATGTAAAATTGAAAATCAGACATCATTTCGTACATAACAAATATATCACATAGTACACGTCAAAGTACTTAAAAAAAAAAAAAACTGTCCTATTCCTCAGGAGGATCCAGAGATCTCCCCCTTCATTGCTCCAATTGCTTTGCTAGATTTTTTTTCAAGCTGGACACTCAGGAGGCATGTCATTTATATGACCGTTCTCTCCCTATTGTCAAGGCATTTAACAATAGATATGGTTGGTTGCAGTTGAAGGATGGAACTTACAGTAACATGTGCTACCACCTCAGCAAGGTGGAAAGAGAAATAAGGAAAAGAATAAGCAGTAGGTGGAGCTATATGGCTAGATTTTATTGAATGACTCAATGACTATACTAATGGGGTCACTTATCAAACTGGTGTAAAGTAGAACTGGCTTAGTTGCCCATAGCAACCAATCGGATTTCACCTTTCATTTTCCAAAGAAGCTGTCAAAAATGAAAGGTGGAATCTGATTAGCTGCTTTACATCAGTTTGATAAATTACCCCATACATTTGTAATTATACTGTATGCAATTACAAAAGTATTCAGATCCAGGTGCTGGTTTGAAAAATGTAGAAATTTTTTCATGGGATAAAGTACAAGTCATCTTGCTGATATTATATTATTACAAATGCAGTTGAAGTGCCTGGTGTAGAACATATACATATAGTTGTACTACCAGTTGTTTCACAGTTCACATGTATACACAGTTGTAGCACCAGTGATAGGCAGGGTTAGGGCTTGTTCACACATCAGTTTTTTGATCAGTTATTTCCATCAGTTATTGTGAGCCAAAACCAGGAGTGGAGCCTCCACAGAGATCAGGTGTAATGAAAAGATTTGCACCTGTTCTGTGTTTTTGACCCGCACCTGGTTTTGGCTCACAATAACTGATGGAAATAACTGATCAAATAACTGATGTGTAAACTCACCCTTACTAGGAAAGACGAGTTTGGACATTATCGAACTTTGACAAAATGTCATGGTCACAGCTCACCTTCTTCACCTCCCTGCAAAATTAGTGCATATGGACAATAAAATGTAAACAAAAATGCAATCAGAAAAAAACAGAGCAGAAAAAAGTCAGTATTTGGTTTTAATGAAAAAAATTATTCAGGTATTACATTTCTTTTAAAGTGAGAGTTCATGTGATTCGTTAGTTGATGTTATGTTTTTTTTTTTTTTTGAAATTGATACACAAGTCAGTGGCAGTAGTAGAAAATTGATTTTCTATCCTCTTGCAGTATTCCAAATCAGTAGATGAAAGTATTTGTAACCCTTTGGATATTTTACACAAACCTACATCACCATATTACAGCCTCATTCCACAACCTACATCACCATATTACAGCCTCATTTCACTACAGTTCTGCAGGTTCTGTATGGAATTTGAAAGAATTTTTTGAAATTGATAGAATTTCTTGAAATTAGTTTCAGGTCCAATTTGAACAAATCAGTAAGCAAATTTGAGTACAAATAAATGGAACCCAAATCAAAAGTGCCCAGATTGTCCTGAAAATTTTGCATGACACTCTGAAGGCTGCAGCAGGTTTGCTGTTATTTTAAAGATAATACAAACACATACACACACATCTTCTTATATTACAAAAATGAGTTTCTGTCTGTTCTTTATGTGCGACCAAACGACTGGACCGATCTTCATCAAATTTGACAAACAGGTACATCAGGTGTCTGGGAAGATTTTAGACTGGGTCTCAGCTCTCTTGGACTTACCGTTCCTGAGATATTCCCAAAAAATGACTTGCATTAGACAATATTAGTTATCCTTTTCATATCCCATACACACGGTCACATGTCCCTTATCAGCCAATAGAAGCTCGCAGGTCCTTGGTCTCCACACACACACACAAAGTTTTAAACTGTTAAAGGAACAGCTGCTGTGGAGGTCACAGTTAAGGCAGCAGGGTACTGTGAAGTCACTGTTAAGGGAACGGGGTACTGTGGCAGTCACTGTTAAAGGGATGGTTGCTGTGGAGGTCTCAGTTAAGGGGGCAAGGAATAGTGGAGGTCACAGATAAAGGGACGGTCCCCTATTAGGTCAAGGGGCGGGGTGCTGTAGAGGTCACTGTTAAGAAGGCGGGCCCCTGATGAGGTCACTGTAAAAGGAGTGGGGTGCTGTGAAACTCACTGTTAAAGGGACAGGCTGCTGTGAAGGTCAAAGTTAAGGGGATGGGCTGCTGTGGGGGTCCCATTTGAAGGAGGGGAGCACTGTGGGGGGAGGTCAATCTTAAGGAGTGGGAGGCTGTGGAGTTCACTGTTAAGGGGGCGGGGTGCTGTAGAGGTCACTGTTATGGGGATAATGTCAATATCTTTTAATGACACACAGAAACATTAAATGAAATAGATGAAATATACCCGTGGAAAGCCGGGTCCTTCTGCTAGTACAGTATATATTTTACTGTCACTAATCCCCCCCCTACCTCCCCGCCCACAAATACATGTTCTGGTCACAGCATGCCTGAGTTCTGGGAAAGTGAAGAAGCAATGGCTTTGTTTTTACAAATGTTGTGAAAAAAATTCTCTCTTTTGGTAGCAGCAGCAGAAGTACAGATGTGTGTCTGTGTAGTGGTAGTAGTATTGGCAGCAGTAGCTGCAGTGATAGCGGCCCATAGCATGATGGAAAAGGCAGGAGATGTGCGGCAGTACAGTACATACATGATGAACAGGCAGACAGCGTCAGTTGGATCATTGGGCCTGTGATAAATAGCCAATCTGCGCTTTCAGCAATGGAAAATATATTCACTGCCATCAGCCAGCGTAGTGTGAAAATCCTCACAGACAATGTAATGTATTCCCTACTTGTGCAGGACAATTTTGTCTGCCTCAGTTCGAGAACACTACACACTGCACTGAATACTATATCCAGCAATAAACTTAGAGGCCTAAAACAGTACCTGCCACTGGTCCAATCTGCTAACCCATAGGTCCATCGGTTGAGGACTCAAGTATCAGGTGATGTGGATCCATTTGCCTTGTGTATCCATTTGAATTTTTTCATGATTCAGCAGTTGAAAAAACCTATTCATTATGTTCAGCAAACTATTTTAGCCTTTGTTGGTGCTGCTTCTGCTACTTGTTGTAGTAATAGCATTGGCACAGGCATTGGAGCAGTGGCTAGTTGTGTTGAGCGAACATGTTCGGCCGAATACACTATTCGGCCGAACATGGCGGAGCTCGGGTCCGAATCGAGCTCGGGGCCGAATACCGCGTGTGCTCTAGCGCCATGCTCGAGTCCCCTCCCCGCACGCTAATTAGCCAATTAGCTTGCGGGGAGGTATGGCATTCAGTGTAATGCCATTAGCTATGTTAGCTACTGGCATTACACCGATTGGCTGGCCGGGAACGCGTCATCGGGTGCTATAAAGCACCCGGTGACATGTGACCCGGCCAGTGTTAGACAGGGAGAGCTGCATCAAGGAGGGACAGAGAGTTTAGGGAGAGAAGCACGCTAGGAAGGGATAGAAAACGATCAGAAAAGACCCAAAAGCCCTTTTAAGGGCTATTATATCTGGCACAAACTTTTTTTTCTCATATTTTAGTACTTTGAAGGTGTTGAAAATAGCGCTAGGTGGCCTGCCATTAATGCCACAAGCGCTGCTGCAGCAAGGAGGGACATACACTGTAGGGAGAGAAGCACCCTAGGCAGGGATAGAAATCACTCAAAAAAGTCCCAAAAGCCCTTGTAAGGGCTATTGTATCTGTCACAAACCTTTATTTACTGACATTTGAGGACTTTAAAGGTGGTGAAAATAGCACTAGGTGGCCTGCCATTAATGCCACATGTGCCGATGCATGCTGTAGGATACTCTCTGTATACTATATACCTGACATACTTTCTGCTGTTAACCCTTTCTACCCCGGAGGTTTTTTCGGTTTTGCGTTTTCGTTTTGCGCTCCCTGCCTTCAAATAGCCATAACTGTTTTATTTTTCTGTTCAGATAGCTGTATGAGGGCTTGTTTTTTGCAGGACAAGTTGTACTTTCCAACGCCACCATTTAATATTGTATATGGTGTAGTGGGAAGCGGGAAAAAAAATCCAAATCGGGTGAAATTGCAAAAAAAAGGCTTTTCCAGAAACAGTTCTACGGGTTTCTTATTTACAGCGTTCGATGTGCATTAAAACTGACCAGTTACTTTCATTCTACTGGTCAGTACGAATTCGGCAATACCTAATATGTATAGTTTTTCCTGCGTTTTGATAGTGATAAAATAATTAGAAAGTTGCCCTTTTTTTTTTTTTTTTCCCTTGTCATATCTTGACCCCTATAACTTTTTGGTATTTATGTGTACGGAGCTGTATGGGGACTCATTTTTTGCGGGGCGATCTGAAGTTTTTACTGATACCATTCTGGGGTGTGTATGACTTTTTGATCACTTTATATTTAATTTTTTTTAGAAAAAAAAGCGACAAAAAACGGTGAATCGCCATTTGGACGCTTTTTTCCGCCACACAATTCGCCGTATTGGAATTTTTTTTTTATGTTTTAAAAGTACGGGCATTTTCGGTCACGGTGATACCCATGATGTCTATATTTATTGTTATTTAGGTATTGATTTTTTCATTATACGGAAAGGGGGGTGATTTGAACTTTTATATATTTTTTATTTATATTTTTTAACATTTTTTTTTTCTGACTATTTTTAAGCTCAAATATGAGCTGATATATTGTGTTTTTTTTTCTTTATGAGCAATCAGGGATTTACTAGACTGAGATAAATCCATGAATTGCTCATTTCTTATCCTGGCCTGCCATCTAGTGGCCAGAATAAGAATTGCACTTTGAAAACTGTAATCCTCACCAGCGAGGATTACAGTTTTCATATGGTGTACAGACACCCCGATTGGCCACTCGGGGCATCTGTACACCAACCGGAAGCGTGCGCTTCCGGGTTCAGACGCATCCTGATGCCGCGATCACGTGTGATCACGGCATCAGAAGGGCCTAGAAGAATCAGAAGGGCCTAGAAGACGCCGCCGATGGCGGTAAGTAGCGGCAAGTCTCTGCTTTTTTGGGTGGCAAAAAAAACCCAGGTGTGCTCTGTCAGTAACGCAAGGTGCACAGCGTATTACAACCGTTCAAAAGTCTCTGTAGCTGACATCTGTATTTAATACCGTTCATTTAGACCGCAGTTCCTCATTTGCTGCTGCAGTTCAATTTTCCCTAGGAGGGAATTAAACAATAGGGATAGTATTTGGGTAGGTAGAAAGATTGTCGCTGTTCCAAAAAGACCAAAGTCCAGTGTGAAATACGTCATTTTTTTATTTCTTTGGGTGGCAAAAAAACCCCAGGTGTGCTCTGCCAGTAACGCAAGGTACACAGCGTATTACAACCGTTCAAAAGTCTCTGTAGCTGACATCCGTATTTAATACCGTTCATTTAGGCCGCAGTTCCTCATTTGCTGCTGCAGTTCAATTTTCCCTAGGAGGGAATTAAACAATAGGGATAGTATTTGTGTAGGTAGAAAGATTGTCGCTGTTCCAAATAGACCAAAGTCCAGTGTGAAATACGTCTTTTTTTTATTTCTTTGGGTGGCAAAAAACCCCAGGTGTGCTCTGCCAGTAACGCTAGGTGCACAGCGTATTACAACCGTTCAAAAGTCTCTGTAGCTGACATCCATATTTAATACCGTTCATTTAGGCCACAGTTCCTCATTTCCTGCTGCTCTATAACGTTACCGCATTCAGAATATTGGACTTTCGTTTAAATTTTTCTGATCATACAGTTAATAAAAATCTGCAGTACTGTAGTTGTGACCAAGTTGCATATATACTATACAATATGCGCAAGGCGAGCACTAAGGGATGGGGAAGTGGGCGTGCTGCTGATGGTGAACGCAGAGGCCATGGCTCTGGGCGCGATTAAACTGTGCCTACTGGCAGAGCCCAAGAAACAAAGTCATCCAAAACTCCTAGCTTCATGTCACAGTTTGCAGGGCGGCGAAAGACGAAACTCTTGTCGCCACAGCAGTGCGAGCAGGTAGTCGTTTGGATTTCAGCTGATAATGCTTCCAATCGGTTCAGCACCACCCCCTCTTCCACAAAGTCCAATCTCAGTATCCAAGAGTCTGGGCAACCGCATCCTCACCCTGATCCTCCTTCCTCCTACCATGCAGAGTCTGGGCAAAGAAGAGATCCCACATTGTGATATTCCGAGGAGCTTTTTTCATCACCGTCCCTTGGCTTGGGCCTCTCGCCAAGGCCGCTTGAAGTGGGACATAAGGAGATATTGTGCCCTGATTCCCAATCTATTGAGCAAACACAGTCTGAAGACGATGACGGTGGGGAACGACAAGTATTTTCTCCCGAGGTGAATGATGATGATGAGACACAGTTGCCAATAAGTCAAGGGCAATTAGTGTCTCAAGAGGTTGTGGATGAGGCTAAGACGCAGTTAAGTCAGGTTCTTGTTAGTTCACCATGTCAGGAGGAGGAGCAGAGTGAGGATGTGGAAGAGGAGGTGGTGGACGATGAAATAGATGACCCAACCTGGGAAGGTGGCAAGCCGAGCGAGGACAGCAGTACAGAGGGGGAGAGATCCGCAGCAGTGCAACAGGCTGGAAGAGGAAGTGGGGTGGAAAAAGAGAGAAGGCAGGCCACGACAACCAGGCCCACAACTGTTCTCCGGAGCAGCCCCTTGGTGTTCGGCAGTCTGTCGGTTTTTTGAGGAAAGTGCTGACGATAAACGGATTGTAATTTGTAACCTGTGCCGTACCAAGATTAACCGGGGGCGTAAACACCAGCAACCTGACCACCACCAGCATGATCTGACACATGTCAGCAAAGCACCCTAAAAGGTGGGCTAAAAGCCTGGGTCCACGATCTGTGTCTGCAGGTCACACCACTGCCTCCTCTTCCCTTCTGTTACATGCTGTCCAAGATGCAGGCCCAGATGCCTCCTGCCCTGCACCTGGACCTTCGCAGGAAACATCAGCCAGCGCGTCCACTTCAATGTCCCAGCGCAGCGTTCAAATGCAGTGCAAATACCCTGCCACCCACCCACAGGCCATAGTTCTAAACGCGCAACTTTCCAAGTTGCTGGCCCTGGAAATGTTGCCGTTTAGGCTGGTGGACACCGAGGCCTTTCGCAGCCTGATGGCAGCGGCTGTCCCTCGTTACACAGTCCCCAGCCGCCACTATTTTTCCCGGTGTGCCGTCCCTGCCTTACACCAGCATGTGTCCAGAAACATAACCCGGGCCCTGACCAACGCAATTACTGGCAAGGTCCACTTAACAACTGACACATGGACAAGCGCTTGTGGCCAGGGACACTACATTTCCCTGACGGCACACTGGGTGAACGTTGTGGAGGCTGGGAGCGAGTCGTCCCCTGGGATGGCCCAGGTGCTACCCATGCCGAGGATTGCGGGCCCTACTTCCATCAGGATTTCCGCTGCCACCTATAGTAGCGGCTGCAACCCCTCCTTCTCTTCCTCCACCTCCTCCTTCACTTCTTCCCATGCAGAATTGCCATCTTGCAGCACCACTCAGACTTCTGTCAGTAGCTGGAAGCAGTGTAGCACAGCAGTCGGTAAGCGGCAACAGGCCGTGCTAAAGCTTATTTGCCTGGGTGACAAACAGCACACCGCCGCAGAGCTGTGGCATGGCATAAGGGAACAGGCTGAGCTGTGGCTCTCGCCAGTCAACCTACAGCCATGTATTCAACTTAGTGGTTCAGCGGTTTCTGAAAACCTACCCCAATTTGTCTCAGCTACTGGTGAAGGTGCGTTGCCTGTGCGCCCATTTCCGCAAGTCACCGACAGCTTCAGCCAGCCTGGTAACCCTGCAGCAGCGCTTGCGGTTGCCGGCTCACCGACTGCTGTGCGACCTGAGCACGCGATGGAATTTCACCTTACACATGTTGAGCAGGCTTTGTGAGCAGCAGAGAGCAGTAGTAGAATACCAGCTGCACCACGGTCGACGCCTTTCTAGTCAGCTTCTGCTCTTCACAAGCGACGAGTGGGCATTGATGTCTGACCTCTGTGAGGTGTTACGCAACTTTGATGAATCTACACAGATGGTGAGCGGCGATAATGCCATTATCAGCGTAACCATCCCACTTCTGTATCTGCTAAAAAACTCACTGTTCACAATAAAGTTCTGCGTGTGAAAGAGTTGGAAATGGGAGAAGACCCTACACATGGTGATAGCTAGAGCACCATCAATTCATCTTCTCAGCTCCAATTGGAGGAAGAGGAGGAGGAGGAGACGGTTGCCACCGCTACACAGGGTAGGCATACCACGTTTACACCATCTCTTCGGCGTGGATGGGCTGAAGAGGAGAAAGAGGAGGAAGAGGAGTCATGCTCCTGGTGGGGAGAGAGAAGCCTTGTCTGTTGGGACTCTGGCACACATGGCTGACTTCATGCTAGGCTGCCTTTCCCGTGACCTGCGCGTTATACGCATATTAGGCAACACGGATTACTAGTTGTTCATAACCCCCGCTACAAAAATAACTTCCCATCTCTCATTCCTGTGGTGGAGAGGACAAGTAAAATGTTGCAATACCAGAAGGCCCTTGTCGAAAAATTGCTCCGCAAATTTCCATCTGACAACGCTGGCGGCAGAGTACGTAGTTTCTTGGCCACCTGAGGAGGGGAGATGAGGGGAACACACAGCAGTTCCAACAAAGGCAAGGCGACACTCTCCAAGGCCTGGGACAGTTTTATGACACCCCGCCAGCAGCCTCACCCTGATGAGCGACCTAGTGTGACAAGGAGGGAAAAGTTTTGGAAGATGGTAAAGGAGTACGTAGCTGACCGTGCCAGCGTCCTCAGCGATCCCTCTGTGCTGTATAATTATTGGGTGTCTAAGCTGGACACGTGGCACAAACTGGCGCTCTACGCCTTGAAGGTGCTGGCCTGCCCTGCCGCCGGCATTTTGTCTGAGCGGGTATTTAGTGCCGCTGGGGGCATAATTACTGATAAGCGCATCCGCCTGTCAACTGACAATGCTGACAGGTTGACGCTTATCAAAATGAACAAGGCCTGGATTGCCCCTGACTTCTGTACTCCACCAGAGGAAAGCGGCTTAACATGAAGGAACCTTAAATCTGGCTTTTAGGGTGTATTGAATACACTGTATTATCATGTACCCCTTCCTCTCTTGTCCACTTCCTCTTCTTCCTCCATCATATGAAACAGCGTATTAGGCTGCCCTTGAAGTCCACCTGCTTCTTACGGCCTGCACCCAAATTTGTTAGCCAGTCAGCTCACCAGCTGGGCCTGCAACATAATTTTTGGGCCTGTTAGCTCATCAGCAGGCACTTAACCATAATGTTTTACACGCTTAGCTCACCAGCTGGGCCTGCACCCAAATTTGTAAGCCGCTCAGCTCACCAGCTAGGCCTACAACATAATTTTTTGGCCTGTTAGCTCACCATCAGGCACTCAACCATAATGTTTTACACGCTCAGCTCTGCTACATGTCACTTCTAATGTTTCAGACGTTCAGCTAAGCGGCATGTCTCCCTTCATTTTTTTTTTCTATAAGGTTGACAAAAGAGTGTCACCCTTAAATTTTTTGGACGGTCAGCTCGGCATTAGCGTGTCAGACTTAAATATTTTTCACTCTTTGCTCTTCTGCAGAATGTCACATGTAGAATATCATTTGTTCGACGGTCAGCTTGGCATTAGCGTGTCACACTTGAAAATTTTTAATGGTCTGCTCTTCTGCAGAATGTGACATGAAGAATATAATTTTTTCGACGGTCAGCTTGGCTTTAGCATGTCACACTTAAATATTTTTAACGGTCTGTTCTTCTGAAGAATGTTACATGAAGAATATCATTCTTTTGGACGGTCAGCTCAGCATTAGCGTGTCACATTTAAATATTTTTAACGGTCTGCTCTTCTGCAGAATTTCACCTGAAGAATATAATTATTTTAGACGGTTAGCTCGGCATTAGCATGTCACATTTAAAATTTTTTAACGGTCTGCTCTTCTGCGGAATGTCACATGAAGAATATCATTTTTTGGACGGTCAGCTCGGCATTAGAATGTCACATTTAAACATTTTTAACGGTCTGCTCTTCTGCGGAATGTCACATGAAGAATATCATTTTTTTGGACGGTCAGCTCGACATTAGCGCGTCACACTTGAAAAATTTTAACTGTCTGCTCTTTTGTGGAATGTCACATCAAGAATATCATTTTTTTGGACGGTCAGCTCGGCATTAGCGTGTCACATTTAAGTAATTTTAACGGTCTGCTCTTCTGCGGAATGTCACATGAAGAATATAATTTTTTTGGACGGTCAGCTCGGCATTAGCAAGTCACATTTAAATAATTTTAACGGTCTGCTCTTCTGCGGAATGTCACATGAAGAATATAATTCTTTTGGACGGTGAGCTCGGCATTAGCGTGTCACATTTAAATATTTTTAACAGTCTGCTCTTTAGTGGAATGTCATATGAAGAATATCATTTTTTTTGACGGTCAGCTCAACATTAGCGTGTCACACTTGAAAATTTTTAACAGTGTTCTATGCAGCGGAATGTCACATGAAGAATGTAATTCTTTTGAACGGTGAGCTCGACATTAGTGTGTCACACTTGAGTATTTTTAACGGTCTGCTATGCAGCGGAATGTCACATCACGTATATCATTCTTTTCGACAGTCAGCTCGGCATTAGCGCGTCACATTTAAATAATTTTAACGGTCTGCTCTTCTGCGGAATGTTACCTGAAGAATATAATTTTTTTGGATGGTCAGCTTAACATTAGCGTGTCACACTTGAAAATTTTTAACAGTCAGCTCTTATGCGGAATGTCACATGAAGAATATAATTTTTTTGAACGGTCAGCTCGGCATTAGCGTGTCACATTTAAATATTTTTAATGGTCTGCTCTTCTGCGGAATGTTACATGAAGAATTTAATTCTTTTGAACGGTGAGCTCGGCATTAGCGTGTCACACTTGAAAATTTTTAATGGTCTGCTATGCAGCGGAATGTCACATCACGAATATCATTCTTTTGGACGGTCAGCTTGGCATTAGCGTGTCACATTTAGATAATTTTAACGGTCTGCTCTTCTGCAGAATTTCACCTGAAGAATATAATTTTTTTAGACGGTCAGCTCGGTATTAGCATGTCACATTTAAAATTTTTTAACGGTCTGCTCCTCTGCGGAATGTCACATGAAGAATATCATTTTTTAGACGTCAGCTCGGCATTAGAATGTCACATTTAAACATTTTTAACGGTCTGCTCTTCTGCGGAATGTCACATGAAGAATATCATTTTTTTGGACGGTCAGCTCGACATTAGCGCGTCACACTTGAAAAATTTTAACTGTCTGCTCTTTTGTGGAATGTCACATGAAGAATATAATTTTTTGGACGGTCAGCTCGGCATTAGCAAGTCACATTTAAATAATTTTAACGGTCTGCTCTTCTGCGGAATGTCACATGAAGAATATAATTCTTTTGGACGGTGAGCTCGGCATTAGCGTGTCACATTTAAATATTTTTAACAGTCTGCTCTTTAGTGGAATGTCATATGAAGAATATCATTTTTTTTGACGGTCAGCTCGACATTAGCGTGTCACACTTGAAAATTTTTAACAGTGTTCTATGCAGCGGAATGTCACATGAAGAATGTAATTCTTTTGAACGGTGAGCTCGACATTAGTGTGTCACACTTGAGTATTTTTAACGGTCTGCTATGCAGCGGAATGTCACATCACGTATATCATTCTTTTCGACGGTCAGCTCGGCATTAGCGCGTCACATTTAAATAATTTTAACGGTCTGCTCTTCTGCGGAATGTTACCTGAAGAATATAATTTTTTTGGATGGTCAGCTTAACATTAGCGTGTCACACTTGAAAATTTTTAACAGTCAGCTCTTATGCGGAATGTCACATGAAGAATATAATTTTTTTGGATGGTCAGCTCGGCATTAGCGTGTCACATTTAAATATTTTTAATGGTCTGCTCTTCTGCGGAATGTTACATGAAGAATTTAATTCTTTTGAACGGTGAGCTCGGCATTAGCGTGTCACACTTGAAAATTTTTAATGGTCTGCTATGCAGCGGAATGTCACATCAAGAATATCATTCTTTTGGACGGTCAGCTTGGCATTAGCGTGTCACATTTAGATAATTTTAACGGTCTGCTCTTCTGCAGAATTTCACCTGAAGAATATAATTTTTTTAGACGGTCAGCTCGGTATTAGCATGTCACATTAAAATTTTTTTAACAGTATGCTCTTCTGTGAAATGTCACATGAAGAATATCATTTTTGGACGGTCAGCTCGGCATTAGCGTGTCACATTTAAATAATTTTAACGGTCTGCTCTTCTGTGGAATGTCACATGAAGAATATAATTTTTTGGACGGTCAGCTCGGCATTAGCGTGTCACATTTAAATATTTTTAACGGTCTGCTCTTCTGCGGAATGTCACATGAAGAATATCATTTTTTGGACGGTCAGCTCGGCATTAGCGTGTCACACTTGAAAATTTGTAATGGTCTGCTCTTCTGCGGAATGTCGCATGAAGAACATAATTTTTTGGGATGGTCAGCTTGGCATTAACGTGTCACATTTAAATAATTTTAACGGTCTGCTATGCAGCGGAATGTCACATGAAGAATATAATTTTTTTGGACGGTCAGCTCGGCATTAGTGTGTCACATTTAAATATTTTTAACGGTCTGCTCTTCTGCGTAATGTCACATAAAGAATATGATTTTTGGGGACGGTCAGCTCGGCATTAGCGTGTCACATTTAAATATTTTTAACGGTCTGCTCTTCTGCGTAATGTCACATGAAGAATATAATTCTTTTGGACGGTCAGCTCAGCATTAGCGTGTCAAATTTAAATAATTTTAATGGTCTGCTCTTCTGCAGTCACATTTAAATAATTTTATCGGTCTTCTCTTCTGCGGAATGTCACATGAAGAATATAATTCTTTTGGACGGTCAGCTCGGCATTAGTGTGTCACATTTAAATATTTTTAACGATCTGCTCTTCTGCGTAATGTCACATGAAGAATATCATTTTTGCGGACGGTCAGCTCGGCATTAGCGTGTCACATTTAAATATTTTTAACGGTCTGCTCTTCTGCGGAATGTCACATGAAGAATATAATTCTTTTGGACGGTCAGCTCTGCATTAGTGTGTCACATTTAAATATTTTTAACGGTCTGCTCTTCTGCGTAATGTCACATGAAGAATATAATTCTTTTGGACGGTCAGCTCAGCATTAGCGTGTCAAATTTAAATAATTTTAACGGTCTGCTCTTCTGCGGTCACATTTAAATAATTTTAACGGTCTGCTCTTCCGCGGAATGTCACATGAAGAATATCATTTTTTGGACGGTCAGCTTGGCATTAGCGTGTCACACTTGAAAATTTTTAATGGTCTGCTCTTCTGCGGAATGTCGCATGAAGAACATAATTTTTTGGGACGTCAGCTTGGCATTAGCGTGTCACACTTATACATTTTTAACGGTCTGCTCTTCTGTGGAATGTCACATGAAGAATATAATTCTTTTGGACGGTCAGCTCAGCATTAGCGTGTCAAATTTAAATAATTTTAAAGGTCTACTCTTCTGCGGAATGTCACATGAAGAATATCATTCTTTTGGACGGTCAGCTCGGCATTAGTGTGTCACATTTAAATATTTTTAACGGTCTGCTCTTCTGCGTAATGTCACATGAAGAATATAATTTTTGGGGACGGTCAGCTCGGCATTAGCGTGTCACATTTAAATATTTTTAACGGTCTGCTCTTCTGCGGAATGTCACATGAAGAATATAATTCTTTTGGACGGTCAGCTCAGCATTAGCGTGTCACATTTAAATAATTTTAACGGTCTGCTCTTCTGCGGAATGTCATATGAAGAATATCATTTTTTTGGATGGTCAGCTCTTCTGCGGAAAGTCACATGAAGAATATAATTTTTTTGGACGGTCAGCTTGGTGTCAGCGTGTCACATTTAAATATTTTTAATGGTCTGCTATGCAGCGGAATGTCACATCAAGAATATCATTCTTTTGGACGGTCAGCTCGGCATTAGCGTGTCACATTTAAATATTTTTAATGGTCTGCTATGCAGCGGAATGTCACATGAAGAATATCATTCTTTTGGATGGTCAGCTCGGCATTAGCGTGTCACACTTGAAAATTTTTAACGGTCTGCTCTGCAGCGGAATGTCAGATCAAGAATATCATTTTTTCGATGGTCAGCTTGGCATCAGCTTGTCACCCTTAAGTTTGATAAAGTGCGGTGGCAGCAGCATGTGTCCCTTAAATTTTTTTTATGGTCAGCTCGGTAGCAGAGGGTCAAACTTAAATTTGGGACAGTTTGATAAAGTACGGTGGCAGCAGCATGGAGTCCAATTCCATTATTCAGAGCTCAAGTATTCAGTCGACCCGGCTTGGTTTGAACACTCAAATTTTTTAAGTAAACGATTCCGTCCCTCAGGACACTGAACAAACAGCATCGGGGCGGCGCTGAGAGGCAGGGGCTCCAACAGGTGGTAGCTCACCTCCCTTCAGACAGCCAACTCGATCCTAAGATCAAACTTCGAGCTTTTTAAGTGCAGCAACTTAGATAAACGCAATAGGACATGGAATTACCGTGGAGAGCAAGAGTGGAACAGCTGATGCGGCACATGCCGCTGGGGGGGGCCCTGGTCTCCTGTGGCGTTTAGCGAAAAAAAGAAACAGTCGTCAGCGACTTTTAGCGGTGTGGTGGCAGCAGCATGTGTCCCTTAAATTTTTTGGATGGTCAGCTCGGCAGCAGAGTGTCACTCTTACATTTCTTGGACTGTCTGCGCAGCAGCAGAATGTCACCCCTATTGTTTTTGAGTGTCAGCAGCAGGTCATCAATGATAATTTTTCGCGGGTGTGTCTGATGCCCTACTTTATGTGTAATAAAGGGTGTATTGGAGTGCCTGATACTTGTAATTTTTGGCAACCCTTTCCCTTAGTGCATAGGCTTTATGAGTGTCGGAGTCCCACAATTATACCACAATGTAAATAAGGCCCTCCTTTATATGATATACCTGTTGTATGGGAGTGCCTCATCTGTGTAATTTTTGGCAGCACTTGAGCTTAACGTACAAGTAAATCTATGTTTCCCAACAATATTTCCTGTAAAATCGATGTTATCTTGGGTTTTTGGGGGGTATTTTTGTCATTCCGTAAAAGTGGCGTAATAGTCGGCCATCATCTTTAATAGAAGCGACTTTGGTGTCCAAGATGCATCCAGACATCCTCCCCATGCTGTTCCCTAACCATTTCTATGGTGTTTCCACCATTTTCTGATGTTTCCCTATGGACCAGACACCCTCCCCTCTGCAGAGCAGGGTGGTCCTGATATTCTCCCATTGACTTCCATTATACTCGGGTGCTCGGCCGAGCACTCAAGCACCACCTAGTGTTCGGCCAGAGCATCCGAGCACCCGAACATCGGGTGCTCGATCATCACTAGTGACTAGTAAAGAGTAGTGATGAGCAAACATGTTCAGCTGAATACACTATTCAGCCGAACATGGCAGTGCTCATGACCACGCTCGAGCTCCATACTCGAGTCCCCTCACCGCATGCTAATTAGCCAAAAAGCATGCGGGAAGGTACTGGCATTCACTGTAATTCCAGTAGCCATGTTAGCTACTGGCATACAACCAAGTCATTTGCTACCAATATCATCTACAGCTTGATCCAGAAAACTCTCTGTGCGACATTTGTCTGGGTCGCAGACTAAATAGCCACCGTTAACAGGGTGTCAGTCAGTCCTACCATAGTTCCTGCACGTTACGTTCCCAAAAAAACAAAATTGTAAAAAAAATATAAAAAAACAAATATAAAAAAAAATTATTTTTTCAGTTGTTTTAGCTCAGTGATACAAATCCATTTTACTCAGCTTTGTGTAACCTTTCTGTGTGTCACAGTTCAGCACATTCGCTCCCATCCGTATATACTGTCCAGGGGACACTTTCTGTACGTCACACAATACAACCAAGTCATTTGCTACCAATATCATCTACCGCTTGATCCAGAAAACTCTCTGTGCGACATTTGTCTGGGTCGCAGACTAAATAGCCACCGTTAACAGGGTGTCAGTCAGTTCTACCATATTTCCTGCACGTCACGTTCCCAAAAAAACAAAATATAAAAAAAAAATTATTTTTTCAGTTGTTTTAGGTCAGTGATACAAATCCATTTTACTCAGCTGCATGTAACCTTTCTGTGTGTCACAGTTCAGCACATTCGCTCCCATCCGTATATACTGTCCAGGTGACACTTTCTGTATGTCACACAATACAACCAAGTCATTTGCTACCAATATCATCTACAGCTTGATCCAGAAAACTCTCTGTGCAACATTTGTCTGGGTCGCAGACTAAATAGCCACCGTTAACAGGGTGTCAGTCAGTTCTACCATATTTCCTGCACGTCACGTTCCCAAAAAAACAAAATATTAAAAAAAAAAATTATTTTTTCAGTTGTTTTAGCTCAGTGATACAAATCCATTTTACTCAGCTGCGTGTAACCTTTCTGTGTGTCACAGTTCAGCACATTCGCTCCCATCCGTATATACTGTCCAGGTGACACTTTCTGTACGTCACACAATACAACCAAGTCATTTGCTACCAATATCATCTACCGCTTGATCCAGAAAACTCTCTGTGCGACATTTGTCTGGGTCGCAGACTAAATAGCCACCGTTAACAGGGTGTCAGTCAGTCCTACCATAGTTCCTGCACGTTACGTTCCCAAAAAAACAAAATTGTAAAAAAAATATAAAAAAACAAATATAAAAAAAAAAATTATTTTTTCAGTTGTTTTAGCTCAGTGATACAAATCCATTTTACTCAGCTTTGTGTAACCTTTCTGTGTGTCACAGTTCAGCACATTCGCTCCCATCCGTATATACTGTCCAGGTGACACTTTCTGTACGTCACACAATACAACCAAGTCATTTGCTACCAATATCATCTACCGCTTGATCCAGAAAACTCTCTGTGCGACATTTGTCTGGGTCGCAGACTAAATAGCCACCGTTAACAGGGTGTCAGTCAGTCCTACCATAGTTCCTGCACGTTACGTTCCCAAAAAAACAAAATTGTAAAAAAAATATAAAAAAACAAATATAAAAAAAAATTATTTTTTCAGTTGTTTTAGCTCAGTGATACAAATCCATTTTACTCAGCTTTGTGTAACCTTTCTGTGTGTCACAGTTCAGCACATTCGCTCCCATCCGTATATACTGTCCAGGGGACACTTTCTGTACGT
>ONZH01012404.1:0-16117 GCA_900303285.1 Rhinella marina | reverse complement strand
TCAAGTTTCTAGCTCTGTATGGTTTACCTATTCGAGGAACTGTGGAAAAGTTTGGAGAGACAAATAATGGAGTCTACCTCGGCACACTGGAATATTTATCTCAGTTTGATGCATTTCTTGCTGCTCTTATAGCTAAATATGGCAACAAAGGTAGAGGACATGCCTCTTACTTATCCCTGAGCATCTGTGAAGAAATTGTGTTGTTAATGGGCCAAAAAGTACGAAATGTGATTGTTAATGAAATATTAAGTGCAAAATATTACTCTTTGTGTGTCGATTCCACACCAGATGTTAATTATGTTGATCAACTGACATTCACAGTCCGTTACGTTGAAAAAACTAGCAGTGAACCAAATGAGAGATTCCTTCAGTTTGTTCCAGTCCATTCACACTGTGGTGAGTCTTTGGCAGACACCATTGTTACGACTTTACAGCAGCATAAGATCCCTATTACAGACTGCCGTGGACAGGCATACGATAATGCTAGTAATATGTCCGGAAAATACAAAGGAGTCAGGACATATATCCAAAAAATAAACCCATTGGCTGAATATATTCCCTGTGCAGCCCACTCCCTAAACCTAATTGGACAACGTGCTGTGAATGCTTGTCCTGCAGCGTCTGATTTTTTCTCCCTTGTTCAGACCCTCTATGATTTTTTTTCAGGGTCAACGCATCGATGGCAATTGCTTCTAAACTACTTACAAGCTAATGAAAAAGGCAGATTCCTCACATTAAAATCCCTAGGTCAAGTCATGCCAATGCTGTGAGAGCATTGCATGTAAATTATAAAAACATTTTAGAGTGTTTGGAAAAAATGTCTTGCAATTCAGAGGAGTATGTGGACACTCAGAAAATGGCCAGTGGCTTTTGTAAGAAAATGAAAAAGCTTGAAAATGTTACATTATGCATCATCTGGTATACAATCCTAGAACAATTTAACAAAACAAATATCTATCTTCAGTCGAGGACTGTAACACTAGGAACTGCCACCAACATGCTTAAATCTCTAGAACAATTTGTGTCAAGTCTTAGAGACAACTTTAATCGATTTGATGGTGAGGCTAAAACTCTCATGCCCAACTCATCGTATGATAACCGACTTAGAAGGCAAAAACGATTCTTTGATGAATCTGAGTTCGTCATGCATGGAGGTGCTAAAAAATATCAAATAGAAACCTTCAACACTATAATAGACACTCTTGTTAGCTGTCTGCAACAAAGAAGGGAAAACTATGCATTATTAAACAAACAATTTGGATTCCTGGATGAAATTGCGACCATGCATAGCAAAGTCCTGCATGAAAATGCATCTGTTTTGCAAAAAAAATATTTTCAAGACCTTGAAACCACATTCCCTGATGAAAAATTGCATTTCAGAACCTACTTAAGTGTGTAATTTCCAGTCCTGAAAGTGGCATTAATGAAACAGACGTTATGAACAGTTTGTATTGCAGCAAATTTCTTAGGGAGAAACACATTATTTCTGTTTATCCGAATGTTGATATAGCCCTCCGCATTTACCTCACATTGCATGTGTCTGTAGCTGGAGGTGAACGTTCATTCTCCAAACTTAAACTTATTAAGTCAGAGTTGAGATCTCAAATGCTAGAGAAACATCTAAATGCTCTAACATTGATGGCAATTGAGAAAGATATCGTGATGATGAACACAGATTTTAATGACATTGTTCAAGAGTTTGCTGCTACAAAGGCTAGAAAAAAAACCCTTGAAATGTAACTGTCCTTTTTTGTATTAATACCTATTTTTAAATGGTCTCTATGTAACTTTAGGAGATAATGTTCTTTAAACCTGCCCCCCCAATCCCTAACTGTTGTTAGGCAGATCTGAGTGAGCCTAGCCCCATCCGTTGCTCACTCCTATTTATTTCCAAATAACTGTCCATAGGTATCCTACATTATGGACATTGGGAACGGAGACCAAGCCAGCTATTTGGAATTAAATAGCTTTGGGCCTGACAACCCCTTAGCCCCGGTCCCAACCTGATAAATAGCCCTGAACCCTGCTCTTTGCAGCTGAAGCTTAAGCTATGACTCATAGGTCCTTCTGTCTGTGAGGAGAATACTCCACGGAGGTCTCCTAGTCAAACAAGCGGGCCTCCAGGGGTTTCCTCCTTAGTGGCAGGAGGACCTTTTGCTCACCATTTGGTCCATCTCAGTTCCCCCCTCCCCCTCCCACCTGCTCCACAGTCACCAGTCTTCTTTCTAATGTCATGCAGGGTTGGTGGTAGTTTCCGGATCCACATCTGAGGACACTAGTGCGACCTGGTCGCAGGCTTTGCAGGTTCTTCTGCCTCCCATGAGGAAACCCTGTGAAGGCTTTCTAGTAAACTAGCAAGCCTCCACAGAGTTTCCTTATCAGAGGCAGAAAAACCTGCAAAACCTTTGGGAGCTTTAGGAGGGAAGGGAAGAAACTGAAGTGGCCTGAATGGCAAGCAAAGATCCTTGTGCCTGTGTGGAAAAAAGCCCATTGAGGTCTGCTAGTCAAATAAGCAGGCCTCCATGGGGTTCTCTCCTCCCAGGCACAAGGACCTTTGCTTGCCATTCAGGCCACCTCAGTTTCTTCCCTCCTAAAGACTTTGCAGGTTTTTCTGCCTCTGATGAGGAAACCCTGTAGAGTTTATTAGAAGGCCTCCACAGGGTTTCCTCATCAGAGGCAGAAGAATCTGCAAATCCTGTGACTGTGTCTCACTAGTGTCTTCGGACGTGGATCCTGGAAACTACCACTGACCCTGCATGACATTAGAAGGGAGACCGGAGACTGTGGAGCAGGTGGGAGGGGGAAACTGAGATGGCCCAAACGGTGAGCAAAGGTCCACCTGCCACTGAGGAGGAAACCCCTGGAATGCTGCTTGGAAACCTCCATGGAATATTCTCCTCACAGGCAAAAGACCCTTTTAGTCACAGCTGATGCTGCAGCTGCAAAGAACAGGATTGAGGGCTATTTATTAGGGTGGGTCCAGGGCTTGAGGGTTGTCAGACCCAGAACTATTTACTTCTAAATAGATGGCCTGGGCTCCATTCTGAATGTCCTAGGGGCGGTTATTTAGAAGTAAATAGGAGTAAGCAGGCAGAGACGGACGGGGCTAGGCTAGATCTACCTAGCAACACTAAAGATAGAGGGGGGGGATGCAAGATTAGAGCAAATTATCTCCTAAAGTTACATAGAGACCATTAACAAAAATAGACATACATAAAATCACCAGAATGAATTAAAAGTAAAAAATAAAAAAAAAGACAGTTACACTGCAAAGGAGTATTCTGGAGAGAATATTCTTATCCCCTACGTGTCAGATTGCATAGGGTCCGACATTTCTGACCTCATGTGGTCAGTAGAAGGGGGCCAGAAAACCTGTTCTAGACAATGACCCACAGTCTTTAATGTATATTATTTAATTATGTGTAAACAGTTCCTGCCAGATCATTTTTCCGCCTCTGCCCTCATGTGCCCCTAAACATTCCATGTTTTGAGGATTCCTTTACTGTAACATGCCACACATGGGTGAGTTTCATGCATGTGAACAGTGTGAATCCTCTAAACATGGCCTGTTGGGGGTGTATGAGGTCTTAGGTTGGCACTAACTGGAAAAACAGTGGCTACATTGGCCAGGTTGTTCCCTTTCAGATGCTGTGTTGTGGTGGTTTATATAATAGACATCTGTCCATCCAGTTCAGCCTGTTTTCATAAAAGTTGATCCAGAGGAAGAAAACCCCTGTGAGGTAGAAGCCAGTTTTCCTCACTTTAGGGGAAAAAATTCCTTCCCGACTCCAATCAGCCAATCAGAATAACTCCCTGGATCAACGACCCCTCTCTAGTAACGATAACCTGTAATATTATTACCCTCCAGAAATACATCCAGGCCTCTCTTGAACTCTTTTAGTGAACTTACCATCACCACCTCCTCAGGCAGAGAGTTCCATAGTCTCACTGCTCTTACCGTAAAGAATCCTCTTCTATGTTTATGTACAAACCTTCTTTCCTCCAGACACAGAGGATGTCCCCTCATCACAGTCACAGTCCTGGGGATAAATAGATGATGGGAGAGATCTCTGTACTGACCTCTGATATATTTATACATAGTTATTAGATCTCCCCTCAGTCGTCTTTTTTCTAAAGTGAATAACCCTAATTTTGATAATCTTTCTGGGTACTGTAGTCCAGTGGTCCCCAACCTTTTTTGCACCAAGGCCCGGTTTCTCGCTACACAATTTCCCCAGGGCCCGGGGGGGTGTTGGATGGGGGGGGGGCGGGCGCTGCGGTTGTTGGGGGGCGGAGCATAGTGCCCCCACACAGTAGTTATTCCCCATTAGTGCCCCCACACAGTAGTTATAGTGCCATAGTGCCCCCACACAGTAGTTATAGTGCCATAGTGCCCCCACACAGTAGTTATAGTGCCATAGTGCCCCCACACAGTAGTTATAGTGCCATAGTGCCCCCACACAGTAGTTATAGTGCCATAGTGCCCCCACACAGTAGTTATAGTGCCATAGTGCCCCCACACAGTAGTTATAGTGCCATAGTGCCCCCACACAGTAGTTATAGTGCCATAGTGCCCCCACACAGTAGTTATAGTGCCATAGTGCCCCACACAGTAGTTATAGTGCCCACAGTGCCCCCACACAGTAGTTATAGTGCCCACAGTGCCCCCACACAGTAGTTATAGTGCCATAGTGCCCCCACACAGTAGTTATAGTGCCATAGTGCCCCCACACAGTAGTTATAGTGCCATAGTGCCCCCACACAGTAGTTATAGTGCCATAGTGCCCCCACACAGTAGTCATAGTGCCATAGTGCCCCCACACAGTAGTCATAGTGCCATAGTGCCCCCACAGTAGTTATAGTGCCCACAGTGCCCCCACACAGTAGTTATAGTGCCCACAGTGCCCCCACACAGTAGTTATAGTGCCCACAGTGCCCCCACACAGTAGTTATAGTGCCCACAGTGCCCCCACACAGTAGTTATAGTGCCATAGTGCCCCCACACAGTAGTTATAGTGCCATAGTGCCCCCACACAGTAGTTATAGTGCCATAGTGCCCCCACACGGTAGTTATAGTGCCCCCCACACGGTAGTTATAGTGCCCCCCACACGGTAGTTATAGTGCCCATAGTGCTCCTCTCCTTCAGTTTTGTACAATAAAAAAACAAACACTTATACTTACCTCCATCAGCCTGGCAGCACTGCGATGCAGGCCTCCTCCGGCCTGTGTCCCGCTCTGCACGGCTCAGGCGGCGCGATGACGTCATCGCACCGCCTGAGCTGGCCTCTGATAGGCTACAGGCACTAGGCCTGCAGCCTATCAGAGGAACGGGCAGGGGAGACGCCTCTCCCTCCCCTGCCCCACCGCAGCACAGGCATCTGTATCGCCGTCCTCAGGACGGCGATACAGATGACTATGGAGATGAGCGCTTCCACAATGGAAGCGCTTATCTCCTTGTCCCCTGCTACCGCCGCGGCCCGGCAGACATCGCTTCAGGGCCCGGTCCTGGGCCGCGGCCCGGTGGTTGGGGACCGCTGCTGTAGTCCACCCATTCCAGTTATTAGTTTAGTTGCTCTCCTCTGAACCCTCTCCAGCTCTGCTATGTCTGCCTTGTCCACCTATAAAGTGGGGATATTTTATATAAGTATTTGTAAGGACAACCCTATAATGTAAAGAGCTGAGCCGCTTCTGTATTTTGGATAATCTCTTGGTTTTGACAGCGCTTCTTAGCCGCCATGATACAGACGATTCTGATATATTTAATGTTATTTCATATAGAAGATACACTACACTGTCATTATCATTCTCTTCATGGTATGAACTATTAATGTCATTGTTTTCCTCATTTAGTTATCAGTGGATCGGACCTGGCGACGGAAAAATACCATCCTCGCCCTACACTTCCTGATGTGCTTGACATCACAGCGCCTGAGCCGCCACTTCTAGAGGAGCTCCGTAACAGCAATGCTTCCCTCATAGCAATATCTGTGGCCGGCTCCGTCACCATCATGCTGATCGCTGGCATATGGTAGGTAGCATTTATAAGATACTCTATGGAGCTCGGATATTATTGCTGGTTAATATTTACACAGCGTAAACTTAGTCCAGGCAGTCACAAGATGTGCCAGATCCATCACAATGCTGAACGCTTCATGGTAAAATTGGCGCACATTACAAGACCAGACTTGTTATAATGTAACGAGAAAACATCGGAGGATCTATGCAAACATTTAATTCAGAGCTCACATATAAATAGCGTGTATCAAGTAACTGATAGGTTTTCTTATTTTCCAGCATCTGCATATTCTGGAGGAGGAAATTGAAATCTAGAGAGCCTCTGGAAAAAGAGCCAGTGTAAAGGCAAACGCTCAAGCAGCATCCTGAACTCCTGCCACCTGTCAGGAAAAAAAAGAGAAAACGTTAAAATCCCCTTCCATAAAAAAAAAATATATAAAAATAATCTTCCCTTCCCCATTTCTCCTTTCCTCTTTTCTCCCTAAATTTCTGGTTCTATCCAGACCATGTGGCTTCTACTGCTGGTAACATCCGTCTTCATCGGACAATCTCTCTGCTGCATACCATGCGACTCCAGAGGGAAAATGGCTATAGATAAATACAACACCTTTATGAAAAGCCAAGTCGGTGACTCCATGGAAGCCTATGTGACCATCAAGTGGTTTGCCAAAGCTGCCGAGAAAAAAGTCCTGGACTACCTTGAGGATGAAGTCGGGATTCTGGATAATTATATTATTACTATTATTTCTGTTTTATATAATCTCTAGATAGCGTCATGATAGATAGATAGATAGATAGATAATATTGTACTTACCCTTAAAATTTATATCCTGAATGACGTCCACAGATTTTTTACATTCAGACCAAATTTCGGATATAGCATATTTTTCTGGAATGAAAATAATGGTACAATAAAGCCCCATTCACACGTCCTGATTTTTTATCCGCATCCTATCCGCGTCCGTTCCGCATTTCGGACGTTTTTTGTGGATAGTATGCGGATCCAGTATGCGGATACATTCATTTCAATGGGTCCCGAAAAAATGCGGACATTGCACCGTATGTTGTCCACATCCGTTTTTCAGTTCCGTTCCGTTTTGCGGATCCACAAACAGAAATCCTCCTATCCTACTTTTCCTGAGATTTTACTGTCCATAGCCCAATGAAAGTCTATGGATCAGCAAAAATGCGGATGGCATGCAGAAAGGCATCCGCATGTCATCCGCATTTATGGATTCCATTCCAGGAGGAGAAGAAAAAAAAAAAGGTACAGCCTTCAAAGAGCCATGTGGTCTAGCAGTCTGCTTTTGATTGGCCAAGGAGATATTAGTGCTGATCTCCACAAACTGTGAAAATGCCGCCTTCTTATGATGTGGAGAAGTTAATAATCTTATTCAAGAGAGGCCTAACCTCTGGGACACCCGTGTGGATTCCTATCACGACCGCATTCAGAAGGATCGGGCATGGGAGGAGGTAGCTAAGGAGCTAGCTGAAGCTGATTGGGAGAAAGCTGATGCCAAGAAGCGGCGTAGCATCAGTGAGTATAAACTTTTGGCAATTTGTGGTATATGTGTGACTGGATTTTATTGTGTATTTTGCTGTATAGTAGTGCAGGGCAACCGGTGTATCTCCATCTGTAATGAGACTACTACTCCCACCATGCCATGCAGAAGGGAGTTGTAGTTTTGTTATAGTTTGAGTTTTAAAGTCGAATAACAATGCATCCTGTTATTTTTCAGGATATGTATGCTTTCCATCTTTAAAGTTTTAAGCATGTGCATTTTCAGACTGTTGCTTTCTAATGTTTTCATTGCTGGACAGCTCTGTCCAGCAGCATATGTAAATGTGCATACATATGCTATAGTACAGATGTGCATTGCAATGCAACAGTTAGTGCCTTACATTTAGCTGCCATGTATGTTAACAGTTTGCTAGGCCCCAATACATTCACGCCCAGGCAGCTGGACATAGTTGTTGCTAGGCAACACTTTTCAAAGTTCTTTAATTTGCTGCCTATGCTGAATGTATTTTGCCCTGGAAAACATTTACATGCATAGATGCTCCTACGTGTTTAAATGTTGCCTAGCAACAAATTTTTTTTTAATGCTTTGCTATTTTTTTATTCTTTATTTTTTGGGGGGTTTATGTAGTTCACAAAGTAAAGAGCCGCTGGAATTCGTGTAGGGACCAGTTCCGGCGCAAACTCAACATAAAACAGCGCAGCGGTGATGGCTCCCTGGCCCTCCCTGGTTGCTTGATAAAGACCTTCTGTGGTCGAAACGTCGCTTTGTCTGTTTGTTGAATAAACCTTTGGATTACTTTGAAGACGCTGGAGTGCTGCAGCATCCTTTACTATATTTGTCCCTGGCCAAAAAGTCATATTTATATACCAAAAACCTGCAATTCTTACGTCCGGTTATGGAGTTAAGAGCGTAAATTTTTTAAGTTAGTTTTCATTCTTTATTTTTACAGAGGTGTTCAAATATTGTATTTTCCATAAGCTATGAATACTGTATGAGATTTGTCTGTATACAGTCTTCAAAGTGTAACCATTTTATTTGTGTCTCATGCACACGAGCTTGTGCACTCTGTGCCTGTGCTAGCTCACATATATTTTCGTCCACATCGCAGGGACACAGATATTGTACCCACCACATGTGTTTTGTGGCCCCATTCATTAGAAAGGGCTCCCCGATCTGCATCTGTTGTTTTCCCTTTGCCAAATGTCTTTCTTGCTTTACTATTTGGTGTTGTGGAGGCATGGCCAGACAAGCTCGTGTGGACCTTGACATTGGTTAGATATTTTTGTCGATTTCCTGAAGTGAGGTCATGGCCACTTCTGTTCCTGCCCACATACGGCGGGTCAGCAATATACGTGGGAAACACCTGACAGGATAGGGAAGGGGTGCAGGGACTGTTGATGCCCCCCTCCCTAGAGTGAATAAAGGGCTGCAGTGCCCCTCTTCCCCCCCCCATATCACATTAATGGGTTATGTGCCTTCAGCCTGTTGCCATACAGGCACATTAAGGAGTTAATGGTGGCAGGCAGAAGGAATCCACACCTTCTAGGTGTAAAACCCTCCTACAGGGTAGTGGTCACCTCCCACAATAGTTATAAACCCCTGCCGGAGGCTCCATCTTCCTCTTAGCACACGGAAGTGTTGGTCCCACCCTCCCTCCCCTCTCCTTTTTCTTAGGGTCTTGGTTCGCAAGGTTTTATGGTGTTTTACTGACATTTGTTCTTTTTTCCTAGTGATAAGGATGTTCAGTTCTGTTGCAAGTCACAGCAGGCGGCAATTAATGGAATGGAATACAGAGAGAGATGGATGGCGGACTTGCCCGCCGGGAGTCCGGCGGTCGGCATACCGCTCCGTTTCGGTTATATAACAATATCTTGATGTTAAAGAGCTTGCCGATCGTTTCAGTTTAATGCTGTGGCCGATCACCACCCAACAATAAAAGGTGTTCGTAAAGAAGCTCGAGTCATGTGGTTATTAAGAGTGTTCAATGTTGGAAGTTGATAAGATGGGGATGGGGGGATGCGGTTATCGGGGGCTACGAAGTGGTTTTCCTCCTATCAACAGTCTTTCCTGTCAGTGTGGGCCACGCATCATGGATTGCTGACGCTTTCCTCATAATTCTATTCATGAGACTGTCTCTTGGTTTGTTTGATGGTTATTTCCAATCAACTGCCTAGGCCCAGCTTGCCCTTTGTGTGTTTCTAAATTGGGTTAACATACCGGATACATAGCCCATTTTTTTATGGCTCTCAAAATTTATCGTTATCACATTCTCTGTTTACCCAATGCCAACTTAATATCATTTCACTAAGTATTAATGTATTTTTAAATAAATTTATTTTTAATTTTGGGTTGTCTTTTTCTAGAACTGTGGATGATCTAGAAGAGGAGGAAGCCAAGTCCGACACCCTCGTCAGATCTTCCCAGGAAGCTGGGCTAGACCAAGTATTGGAAGGCCCGTCAACATCTGGGGGCCTTGAAGCTTCTAGGGCCCAAGAAGAATGTTTGGTGCCAGCACAGGAGGAGCCCCAAAAGTTGACTCAGGGTGTAAAGGAGGAACCTGGCCAGAGGAAGCAGCCACCCCCCGCCGTTCAGCAGGCAGACACACGGGGGCACCTCCACATAATTCTGCTTTGGATACTCAAGCACTTGGAGAGCCCCTGACAGATTAAGGAAGGGGGTACGAGACTCACGGGATGCCCTCCCTTTTTGTTATAGGGTTAATGCTATAGGGCCCCTTCCCTCCCCCTTTGGCTTTTCACCCCCCAGCTGGTTCAGGTGGGGTTAATATTAAGGAGGCAAGAATAGCTTGGCCATTAAAGGGTTAAGACCCTCTTCCTTTCCAGGCCGATTTTATGCCCTCCCCCTAATCATATAAAGGGCTGCTCCTCCCCTCCCTCTTGGACAGGCAGCGCTGTTCTCATCGGAGGTAACTACCTGCTGTGCCAAGCATGTCCGCAGGAGACCCGCTCCTCGCGGCTCTCCTGGCGCGTATTCAAGCCGAGGGGGATGGCTGGCTGCGTCCTTTGTTGAATATGCCAGCCATCCACCCTCCGTCCGCAGCCCCAGCATCTTCCCCTGCTGAGCCATGTGGCAATGCGGCTCAGCCCTGTGCAGCGGGGGGTCAGCGGTCTAAACGTCGAACCCTCCCCCCCGCCTGTTTAGGTCACAGTCCACCCTCCGGTTCCCATAACTTACCGGCGCATGGTGGCACAACATCCACAATGAAGGTGAAACAGCCATCACTGCGTGCTCCACAAGCCCCGCCCCCTCTTCCTGCTCCCGTTTCCCGCGCCTAAATCCTCCCCGTCTTCCGTGGTAATTGCATCGTTAACTGATTCGCCTTTAGGATGTGACAGGTGATGGATAAGTCTGAACTTACCAGGCTCCTTCTTAGGCATAACACCCAATGGTGAAACTCTGAGGTTGTCAAACGGAGGAGAAACAAAGGGACCCTGCCCATAGCTATTTCTTTAAACAATTTACCCCTTAAAACATCGGGGAGGTCCCTGGCAGATTTGAGATTACCTGAAAAAATGGGTTTTCTATTCAGGGTAAAGGGGATAAAGAAACCAAATGTAAAACCGAAAATGTCCCTTGCGACCCGCGGCCCCACTTCTCCTCGGCACCACTTTCGAATTACGTGGCCCTTGAAGGCAGACTTGCAGGTTTGGAGAGAATTTCTCTTGAATTACAATGGTCACACTTATTTTCTGTCACGCGAGAGTACTAATTCAGAGTTGGCTTTGTTCACGGATTCAGCGGGCTCATGTGGCTTTGGTGCGATTTATGGCAATGACTGGTGTGCTTCGCATTGGCCTGATTCTTGGTCATCATCTGGCCTTTGCAGGAATTTGAAGTTACTAGAGCTCTTTCCTATTATAGTAGCGGTCGAGATTTGGGGTCCCATTTTTTTGGTCTGATAACCTAGGCGTCGTGCATTGTATTAACAAATTAACATCCTCCTCGTTGCCAGTCCTGAGCCTTCTCCGGCACTTGGTACTTAGATGCCTGGAGAATATTTACTTCAGGGCCCGTCATGTCCCTGGTTACTTGAATGTTACTGCTGATGCCTTGTCTCGTTTTCAGGAATTCCGATCCCTCCTTCCGGGAGCGAACTAAATTGGCGTGCCTTGCCCACTCCACCTGTGGAACCTGGTGGACAACCTTTGATGTCTTTAATATCTGCATCTGTTACACCCACGACTTGGAGAGCTCATAGTAAGGCTTGGAATTCATTTTTGTCTATAGCGGGCAGCAGAGAGATCAGTAGTGCCAAGACAGGTTTAGAAGTGACTATTGAATATTTGTTGCTCCTGCGCTCGCAAGGCGTGTCAGCGGCCATAGCGCAGGAGTGGCTTTCCATCTGCGTCTCCTTGGCTGGTCAGACTTTACTAAAGTGTTTATCATCACTCAAGCTTTGCGCGGTTGGCGTAAGAAGCATGTCAGGAAGGAATGCCGGCGCCCTGTCTCTTACCAATTGCTTTGCGATTTGGCTTTCGCTTGCCAAACTATTTGTAATTCCCCTTTTGAGTCTACGCTGTTGGCCATTAGTTTCAGCCTTTCTTTTTTCGGAGCCCTCCGCATTAGCGAGCTGTTACCCCCTTCACGGTCGAGACCAGGTGGTCTTCTCCCAGACGATGTGGTGCTTTGCTGTGATTGTGTCAGAATTTGCATCCGTCGTTCTAAGACGGACCAGTTTGGTAATGGGTGGTGGATTTACCTTCGGTCAGTTATAGGTCCAGTGTGCCCGGTCCGCTTAGTTACCGCATATGCCATTTTACGCCCTTCTGGCAGCCATTTCCTACTTCACCAGGACCTCTCACCCGGTTTCAATTCACTTCCCTATTTAAGAAATGCCTGCGACAGATCGGCGCAGATCCAAATTGCTTCGGCACACATTCTTTTAGAATTGGCGCAGCGACAGAGGCCGCGCATGCTGGCCTATCGGATGTAGAGGTTATGCGCATCGGCAGATGGCGATGCGCCTGTTTTAAAACTTACATCCGTCCTGACCTATTATAATGGCTCTAGTTTATATATAAAAAAAAAATTACATTTTGGTTTGGGCTACTCCTTTACACGGTTAGTCGATTTTCTTCCTTATGGCTGTCCACATGTTTTCATTTGTCTTTTATTTTGCAGGTGCCGTGTGCCCGGCAGTCTGGATAGTCGGTCACTCATATGTCTTTTGGGCAGCACAGAGGGCTGACTGCAGACCGGGTGGCCGTACCTTAGGCTTTCGGGAAGTGGACGTCTTCGGCACCTCCACATGATTCTGCTTTGGATACTCAAGCACTTAATGATTCAAGGGTGCTCAAGTATCTAAACCAGGATCGTGAGGCTACGAAGGAGGACAATGCATTAAAAAGTTTTGGCCCCTATTTGCAGCGTGTGCCTGCTGAACGGCAGGAAAGGTGCCTTGCTGTCCTTTATAAGGTAGTCTATGCCTTCTCTGCTCCAGAAGATCCCCTGGAAATTGAACATTTCATGGAGCGCTACCGTGATCATGTAGTGACAAGTAGACCTTTAAGCCACCCTCCACCATCCCAACACCCCCCTGCATGTTTTTACCCCTCTTCTGCTTTTCCATCAAGTTCAGTTTCCCACCCGGCTCATTCACCAGAGATCTGTTTGATTTGTAGTTTTTTTTTTTTCCCCCAAAATTTAATTACTTACCGACATTTAAATAAATTTAATATTCACGTTTGAATATATTATGTCTCTGGGATTTTTCAGGCTATTTTTTATTTGACATATGTAATCTCTTTGATCTGTAAGTTCTTTCTCAATTTCTTGCTTGGAAATATGATCTTGCACATGACCGTATGCACTCTGTGTGTGCCCAAAATTGTGTTGTCGGGAGCACAAAGCAACATTGATTACAATGATACTGTGCATTTCTGATCGCCCTAGGGACTATTGTCTGGCATTTGTCAGAACATTTGAATACAAGTCAATAGTCATGAGGGCGACCAGATGTAAACATATCTCATACGGTTGTGTGAAGAAGCACATTTTAGTCCACATTATTTTCAAGTATTAAGATACCCTAACCTCTGGTCTCAGGGTTGCCAAAATTTTATTGATCAAAATAATGTGTTCTCTAAAAAAATTTCAGCCTTAAAAAATATATTTTAAAAAGTAACATAGTCTGAAATTGAGTGCTGGTGTTATCAGCGTGTTGCATTTTTGACAACCCAAAAATAATGTAGCTGAAATTATCCAAAATTAAAAAGAGATAGAGTGTAATGTACGTGAAAGAGACAAAATGAAGTATACTTTATCATTCATTAAATCAAGTACAGTGAGACACAAAATTCATATGAAAATTTATTTTTAGAATACGTTACAAATACTTACCTTATTCATCAAACGTAACCAATTTCTAAATCCAGAAATACAAAAAAATGTGGCGGGGACAATTGTAATGAGGTATTAGAAGGTATTTAAACCAAATTCCTTCAAAAATTATTTAAAAAAAAACACAAACAAAAAAGGAATTTGGACATTACAAAATACCTCAGCCCGCAAGCCCACGTCAAGGGTCCTCATTCTCTTGCGAGTCCCTAACTAAACTAACAACAGGGGATCTAACTAACTTAAAAATAATTTAAAAAAATTGGAAAATTTGAGACCAGAATCAAGCAGAAATCAACAACTAGCACGGATGGCCGCCAACTGCCACGGTAATGCTTCCTCTGGACTGCAGAAATAGTCGGCAAAGAGTTCCCGAACAGCTAGGCCAGCCGTTCCAGGTCGACCAGGCCGACTCAGATGCAAACTGACATTAGATGCCATAATTGGATCGCTTTCTGCATCAGGGGAGGCATCATGAATCCTGGTGAAGTTGTGCCGGAGTACACAAGCCTGTATCACCAGGGTGGCATGGCCCGGATTCATCTGGATGGATGACAAGAACACTCTCCACTTAGCAGAGAGTATTCCAAAAGTGCACTCCACATACCAGATCGCGTCTAGGGAAGGGCCGCATCAGATGTGGTGACAATGCTAATCCTTCATCAGCCACGATCACAAATGGAGCCGGCGGACTTGCTGATCCGGGAAGTCTTCTTGGCTCTGGCAGGGCAAGCTGGTTTGTGGGAAGTCGGTCACCCATTCTGGAAGCACTAAAGATGCGGGCGTCTGAAGTGCTCCCATAGGCCCTGATATCCACAATTACAAACCTGTAGTTACTGTCAACTAAGGCCATCAGCATCACAGAAAAATATTGCTTGTAATTGTAATACCGGGACCCTGAGTGAGGCGTCTTCTTCACACGGATGTGTTTTCCGTCCAGTGCCCCAATGCAGTTAGGAAACTGCGCAGATTGGTAAAATCCCTCGGCGATACGTAGCCAATCTTCCGCCTTGGGGGTGGGCATCACCGCTTCTCTGAGACGCTGCCAGATAACTTGACAAGTATGGCAGATGATCCCAGAGATTGTTGAGATCCCAAGCAGAAACTCAAAGTGCAGCGAAGCGAAAGAATTTCCAGTAGCAAGGAATCTGTGTAAAGAAACAAAACCCCCCAAAAAAATTAATAAACCAAAAGGCAAAATGTCAACAGGATAATCACTAAAGTATGTACTGCCATGGCGTAACATCACTTAGTATCTCATTTGCAGATGCATCATTATTCCAGCCATACATGATTTAAGATACTGTTTAAGAAAATAATCTAAAAAAAGGACCTTTCCCAAAAAAGGTAGGCCATTGCTAGATGTGATTATCCGAATGACAGATTTAATATTGGAAAAGTACAAAATACAATACATACTTAATTTAAAAAAACTTACCTCAACGTGACAAGGAGATGTTCCTCTGCAGAAATGCTACGCCTCATGCTGGTGTTCATGAAGGTCAGGTCCGGATGGAGAGAGACCAGAAGATGATCAAAAGCCTCCATGGACATGTGGCAGTAATTCCGAAATTTGATGGGGTCCTGAGGCAGATCATTGTATCATCAGTTTATGAAATTGTCCCTTCCGATAACGCTGGGAGACAATGGGATGCATTCACTGTCGCCTTCTCTTCTCTGGTTCTTCGTCCAGCATTGACTGCCTGATATCCTAAGGACGGCGATACAGATGAATATAGAGATGAGCGCTTCCAAAATGGAAGCGCTCATCTCTCCCTGCCGCCGGTAAGAAAGGGCCCCCCTCCGGCCCTGGGCCCCTATGCAGCCAAACCGGCTGCAAAGGCGGTATGTCCGCCCCTGGGCTGGAAGACTCCTATAAGAATGTGTTCACCCTGGTTAGTGCAATGCAGATTCCCAAGAAAATAAGTGTAAAACTGGGAGATTGTTCATATTAAGTTATACGACCATCACATTAAGGCAGCGCTTCCCAAATCTATTCCTTCATTACCCAAAACACTTATCAGAAAGTCCTTTTACCCAATGTCATCATCAGGTTCCTCATTATAGTCTAAAATCAGACTTTAAGACAAATATCAATAAAATTACTGATGATAATTTCCTGACATGACATAATGACTGATAAATGACAAATATGATATTAGAAATAATTGTGACATATGAGGATCTAACAATTCTCCATATTATCTCTAGAATCGTGAAC
>ONZH01012403.1:0-23820 GCA_900303285.1 Rhinella marina | reverse complement strand
ATGCCTGCATCGTTGGCTGGCAATAGGAGAGCAGTGCCAGCATGGGCATGGGTGATGGACCTTCGTTGCACCTAGTTGGGTGCTTCCCTAACATGTGATGGGCATGTGCCTCGCCTTTCTTGGTCTGGGTGAGCACAATTGCCATGAGGGTAACCACCAGGCTGTTGCAGGAGAATTTGGGGTAATGGTGGGATTAGGCAGCCTCAGAGGCATCCATGCATGCTGCCCTTGCTGTTTCCTGTCCATTTCCGTGGTGTTTCCATCATTTTCTGATTTTTCCGGGTTTTCACCCAGCCTTCCCTAGGCAGAGCCTTGGTCCTCTGCAAAAAATGCTCGAGTCTCCCATTGACTTCAATGGGGTTTGTTACTCTAAATGAGCACCCAAACATCGGGAAAAGTTTGTCTCGAATAACGAGCACCCGAGCATTTTAGTGCTCGCTCATCTCTAACTATAAGGGATAAAATTTGGTTAATTGCAAATGTGTATATACCGCCTCCGCATTCACAGGAGGTATTATATACACTAAAACGATATCTAGATAATATACAACATGCAGCACTAATATTGGTTGGGGATATGAATGCTGTTGTTGATTATAGTATGGATGTGAAAGGGAAAGGTAGAAATGCACTTAGACTGCAGAAAAAAAAATGTACGCCCACTATTTGCAGAATTTGGATGGGAAGCTGTATTTTCATGCTATTCTAAAACTCACGACACTTTTTCTAGAATTGATATGGTGATCACTAATAAAGAGTCAGTACACCTTATCACTAAAGTAAAGTATGAGATTAGAGGGATTTCAGATCATACACCGCTTACTGCAGATATTAAATACACAGAGAAAAGAGTTTGTAGATTTAAATTAAATAATTACTGGTTGGAGACAGTGGATGAAACACAAAAAATAAGGCAGGAGATTATAAGTTTTTTTGAGGTTAATGAGGGTTCTGCCGATACCTTAGGGATATGAGACACATTTAAAGGGTTTCTGTCATCACATTTTACCATATTAAACCGGATGACATTTGCAATGTGCAAATGTCACCTGAGGTCTAATATGGTACAAATATACCTCTATGTGTCCCCGATGACGTCACACTACACCCGGAAGAGAAGGCAGCGCAGGTGCAGTGAGGAAGCAGGGAGCCCGACAGCCAGCGGCACTCACTACGCTTGCGCCGAAATAAGCGTGCATGGCGCAGGCCCGGGATTTAGAGCATGGACAGGGCCGGCAGCAGAAAGAGCAAGCTGCCTGGCCCTGTCAATCACAACCGAGGAAGCGTGAATAGAGGTGGGTAAACGGCGCCACTAGGTGCAGGGTAACCGCCCCCTGCACCTAGTAAGGCTAATTTGCATATTAGTAAAGATGAATTTTTATAAAAACGGGGACACATAGAGATATATTTGTACCATATTAGACCTCAGGTGACATTTGCACATTGCAAATGTTATTTGGTTTAATATGGTAAAATATGATGACAGAAACCCTTTAAGGCTTATTTTAGGGATATATATAAGGGAAATATTACGTGTTAAGAAACAGGAGAGGAATATAATGGTAAAAATAACAGCAGAAGTTCAAGAAGCAGAGGACAATTATCTATCAGACCGAACTGATTTAAATAAAAATAAATGGGAAAATATAACAGATACCTACAGAAATTTGGTTCAAATAGAGGCAAAAAAAAAGATGGACTCTCAGAACAGAAAATATTTTTTGGAGGCTGGTATACCAGGGAAAGTGCTGGCATCTTTGATAGCAAATCAAATAAGGAGTTCTAGAATATGTATAATAGAAAGCAAAAAGGTACTTGTATGAGAGCAAGGTACTAAATGATGAAAGTGATATAGAGTTATATTAATGCATTACCCCTTCCAAAATTATCAGATATAGATAGAGAAATGCTAGATAGCCCCATCACCTTACAAGAAATATATGGAGCCTTTGACAATATCAAGAAATGCAAAGCTCCAGGCATGGATGGTTTGCCATACGAATGTTACATAAAATATAGAGCTATATTAGGTAAAGAGTTACTAAATGTTTGGAACTGGTCCAAAAAACAGGGTCAGTTGCCCCCATCTATGAGAGAAGCACTTATCTCATTAATCCTAAAACCGGACAAAGAAGAAAGGAAGATGGATTCAAATTGTCCAATTGCCCTTATTAATACTGATGTGAAACTTTTGGCAAAGATCCTGGCTTCTCGGTTGAAAAATGTCATAAGGACAATTGTTCACAGAGATCAATCAGGATTTATGCCAAATTGTAGTACATCGGATAATATCAGAAGACTTTTTGTAAACATTCAAGTGATACCCTCTAATTCAGGGAAAAGAGCAATTCTAGTGTTGGATGCAACAAAGGTATTTGATACATTGGAATGGGAGTATATATGGAAGGTATTGAAACGATTTGGATTCGGAGACAGCTATAATAATTGGATTAAACTCCTTTACAAGGATTCAATAGCAAGAGTTTTAGTTAACGGGGATGTTTCAAGACCATTTAAAATAAGAAGAAGCTCAAGACAAGGTTGTCCTTTGTCTCCGCTGATATTTGCTATGGCATTAGAACCTTTAGCATGTGAGATAAGACATAATAAAAACATAGAGGGATTTAATTATGGAGAAGCAGTTGAAAAAATAGCTCTATATGCGAACGACATTTTATTATTTGTACCTAACCAATTGTCATTTGATTTTATTTTAAGAACTTTCACAGATTTTGGCAAACGAGCAGGTCTTATAATAAATTGGTCCAAATCAGCTATGCTACCCATAAATGATGATAGAATATATGGAAATACTGAATTAAAAATTATAGAACCGGGTAAAGCGCTCAAATATCTAGGGATTAATATATCAAATAACCTGAAAGAATATGTTGAATTGAATGTGACTCCGCTGATAACAAAAGTTAGGAAGAAAGTCCAAATATGGAAAAAAATGCGTTATCAATGGCAGGAAGGATAGCTTTAATTAAAATGTGTCTGCTCCCTATGATAAATTATGTTTTAGGTAACTCTCCGATAATGGTAAATGAAAAAATATTTAAACTCATTGATAGTTTATTTAGGGAATTGGTTTGGAGAGGTCGGCAGCCCAGAATGAAACTGGAATATTTAAAATACCCAGAAGAAGAAGGGGGTTGGGCTGTTCCTGATATATATAGTTACTTCTTAGCCGCTCAGTTAAAACATACTGTATAATGAACTGGGAACAAAATCCAACGAGTAGGGAAATTATGAGGTATATACAGTGGAGGAAATAAGTATTTGATCCACCACTGACTTTTAAAGTTTTAATACCAAAAAATAAATGAAACGTCTCATAATTTTATGCCAACTTTATTTTAACAGTGCCACATAGAATATCAAAAGAAAAACGGAGAAAATTACATGAAATGAGAAATAAAAAATAATTTTCATTTCTTTGAGGGAAATAAGTATTTGATCCCCTAGGAAAACATCATTTAATACTTGGTGGCAAAACCCTTGTTGGCAAGCACAGCAGTCAGATGTTTCTTATAGTTTTTTATAAGGTTTGCACACACTTCAGGAGTAATTTTGTCCCACTCCTCTCTGCAAATCATCTCCATATCCTTAAGGTTTTTAGGCATACATTTTGAAATGCGAAGCTTCAGCTCTCTCCATAGATTTTCGATGGGATTGAGGTCAGGAGACTGGCTAGGCCATTCCATGACCTTGATATGCTTCTTATGGAGCCACTCCTTTGTTTCCTTGGCTGTATGTTTTGGGTCGTTGTCGTGCTGAAAGACCCATCCACGACCCATTTTCAGTGCCCTGGCGGAGGCAAGGAGGTTGTCACCCAGGATTTTGCGATACATGGCCCCGTTCATCTTCCTGTCAATGCGGTGAAGTTGGCCTGTGCCCTTAGAAGAAAAACACCCCCAAAACATAATACTTCCACCACCATGCTTGACGGTGGGGATGGTATTCTTAGGGTCATATTCTGTATTTTCTTCCTCCAAACACGTCGAGTTGAGTTGAGGCCAAAGAGCTCAATTTTGGTCTCATCTGACCACAGCACCTTCTCCCAGTCTCTCTCTGAGTCATTAATTTGTTCATTGGCAAACTTGAGGCGGGCCTGGACGTGAGCCTTCTTGAGCAGAGGAACCTTGCGTGCACTGCAGGATTTTAAACCATTACGTCTCAGTGTATTACCAATGGTTTTTTTGGAGACTGTGGTCCCAGCTGCCTTGAGATCATTACTCAGCTCCTCCCGTGTAGTTCTTGGCTGATTTTTAGCCTTTCTCATGATCAATGAGACTCCACGAGGTGATATCTTGCATGGAGCTCCAGGCCTGGGTCGATTGACAGTAATGTTGTACTTCTTCCACTTCCGAATAATTGCACCACCAGTTGTCACCTTCTCATCCAGCTTCTTAATTATGGCTTTGTAGCCTATTCCAGCCTTGTGTAGGTCAACAATTTTGTCCCTGACATCTTTAGACAGCTCTTTAGTCTTGCCCATGGTGGAGATGTTGGAGTGTCACTGAGACTGTTGGCAGGTGGCCTTTTATACAGGTGACAATTTGGGAAAGGTGTCTCTCATCCAGGTAACGACTTCACTGTGATTAGGGTGTGTCAGTGGTCTATGGGAGCCAACATTAGTCATGGTTTTCCTAGGGGATCAAATACTTATTTCCCTCAAAGAAATGCAAATTATTTTTTATTTCTCATTTCATGTAATTTTCTCCGTTTTTCTTTTGATATTCTATGTGGCACTGTTAAAATAAAGCTGGCAGAAAATTATGAGACGTTTCATTTATTTTTTAGTATTAAAACTTTAAAAGTCAGTGGGAGATCAAATACTTATTTCCTCCACTGTAGATACTAAATTAAATAAAAATGATATATCTGAAATCCTGGAGATGGGTAAAATAAAATGGGAAGGATATGTCAAACTCGGTACCTGGAAGTTAATGGATATTGTATGGTCAAAAACGAAATTAATATTTGGGGTAAAAGGGGGGCTGGACTTTACACCGATATGGGGAAATAGATATCTCCCAGAATTAAATAAAATAGATAAAAGCTGTTGGCAACAGTTGGGGATTACACAATGGGGTCAATTATTTGTAAACCAGAAAATTAAATCGAAAGCTGAACTTGGATTAATGGCCAAACAAATGAAAAAATATAATTTATATTATTTGCAACTGGTACATGCTATGAAGAGTGAAAAAATATATTTAGGAGTAGAGTCTACCCTACAGGTTGTAGATATGGTAAGGAAAGGTAATATTACCAAAAAAGTGATCTCCAAGATCTATAAGATGATAGTGAGACAGAAAATAGCTAAACTCCCAATTCCCACACCCGGAAAATGGGAAGGAATTCTGGATTCAAATAATACTAACCAATAGAGGTCTATATAAAAAGAGATTAAGACAGTATCAAAGAGTCCAACGCAGAGAATGTCACAGTTCTTTATTGTACATCGTTTGTATTTATATCCCAAGAAAATCGCAAAATTTGGTTCTAGACAATTAAGTAATTGTAAAAAATGTGGAGTAGCGGATGCTGATGATATACATTTGTTATGGTCATGTCGAAAGAATACTAAGTTTTGGCAAAATATCTGTGGGATGATAAATGAGTGTTTTGAAGTTAAACTAATCCCTGAAATAAGGTTATGTATTTTGGGGTTGTTCGAATTTAGGAGGGATAGGGGAAGAGAAAAGGCCATAAAAAAAACTTATATTTTATGCCAGAAAATGTATTACATGAGAGTGGATGTCAGAAAGGGCGCCACCTTTGCAAAAATGGATTTTGTATTCAAACTTTTCTATCATGAGTGAAAAGATAATGTATATACAGCAAGGGAAGAAGAAGGAATTCAAAGATATATGGGGTAGATGGTTAATAAAATATATGAAATAGTGTGCCAGAGGTGGGAGGGTAGGGTGGGGGGCAAAGGGAATTAATGTATAGAGATGTATTAAGAATCTATGTTATGTTCGTATATATGAAATAAATAATAATAATTAAAAAAAAAAAAGATCATTAATAAATATATTGAAGAGAATAGGGCCTACTACTGACCCCTGTGGTACCCCACTAGTGGCAGTGACCCAATCTGAGTGTGTACTGTAAGTTATTTACCCACATACAGACATTTTCTCCAAGTCTAAGCATTCTCATTTTATATACTAACCTTTTATGTGGTACAGTTTCAAATGCTTTGGAGAAGTCCATCTTCCCGGAGTGTGGACTTTAACAGAGGCACAATTAAATGTTTCCGGCTATGAACACACTGGTATTAATTCACAAAAATGTGCTAAACTGCTCAGTTTTAAATAGTAGCAAAATCACAACACCTGATTGTTCTTTTTTTTGGCAGGGGAGGATTAACACAGGTGCAATCGTGCCATGCTAGGAACACACAGGTATTGACGCACTAAAACTACTGGCTCTGCAACAGTTATGAAAATAGGGTCTCTGTACCCCTTGAAGACCCCCAAAACGAACGGAGCAGCTGATAGGGCACATGCATAACCCTTTGACAGAGCCACAATTAAATGTCCCCTGCTATGAACACACTAGTATTGAAGCACTAAAATGGCCTGATTTTTTCAATTATAAACGTAGCAAAGTTGCAACTTTTTTTCCATTTGGTAATTGACAGAGGAACAATTAAATGCCCCCTGCTACGAACATACTGGTATTGACAAATTAAAAATGCACTTAAAGTACAATTATAAATGGTAACACAATTGCAACAGTTTTTTTTGTAATTAACAGAGGTACAACATTAAACACCCTCTGTTATGAACACAATAGCGCACTAAAATGCACTAAATTGCCAGTTATGGTTAGGATATGGTATGATATAGTTAGGAAATGAAGGAGGGCAGGGGCCATAGACCTTACAGGGAAATTTCCTGGTGGGCCGATGCCCAGGAGACCATCTCGGCCCTCCAAATGGCCTGCCAGTGGAAGTTTTTGGGGTGTATTTTGTGCTGCTGGCAGTATTTTGTGATGGGACTGTGGTATTTGGCTCTGTTGGGTTGGTATATTGTGCCAGAATATGGTATTGTTGGCCCTGCCTTCCATCAATTTGGACTCAACTACACAACGGGGCCACTTTTAGTATTTTTTCCAGGGCCACTTTAAGTTCCCAGTCCGCCCCTGAAGGAGGGGGAGTGTAGTGTAGCATAACAGATATATCTGGAAAATCACACCATAACAAACACATGAAAGTAAGTAGAAAACATTTGTAAACAACAGTATAAAAATGGTAATGCTCATCTGACAATGCAACCAAATTAAGGTGGAAACAATGTAGAAGAACATGCAATGTATGACATCAGACACTCAGCACAATTATTTAGGAACATCGCAATAAACAGAGAGAGTGCATCACAAAGGTGAAGGATCGAGTGCACCCGGTACAACACCCCATATATCGGAATATGTATATACACCACTTTAGAAACATAAGTACATATATTATCTAAACAGTAATCAAGATAAATACAATCATTTGTTCTATGAAAGAAAAAAAAAACAAAAGAGTGGTTACAAGTAATGCTGTATGAAAATCAAATATTGTCTGTAATAATGTGTTTTGGTGTCAATTTACCGGCTTTCTTCTTTTGATTTCCATTTCTCCCATAAGTAGCTGTTTCCCGTGGAGGTGGTTGAGGGATCTGTGGCTGGGTAGACAGTTCTTGCACACCCGACCTATCAGCTATGGATACTTAGTTTGGAATAGACATCTGGGAGGTCTTCAAAGAGATGACCAAAGGGAGAACTCCAATGGTAAGGGAATCCTTTGTTACAGAGAACATCTGTGTGGTTTTAAAGCTCTTCTACTCACAGTGTGGAGATAAATCTTGAAAGATGTTTATTTGAGCAGATTCAAAGTCCAACGGACCAGAAGATTTGGTTTTCCAGAGAGTATTGTTTTTCATATGACAGTTGAGGATACGACAGATCACCACTTTTGGGGGTTCTGTGGCTTGGAGACGTCCCCTGAGAGCTCTATGAGCCCTTTCTATGACAAGAGTTGCCAAGAATGATGATAAAGAGTTATTTACCTGTAGTATGAAGTGACACTTGGGGAATCGACTCTGGAAGACCCTGGATCCTCAAGTTATTTATGTGGCCTCTGTTTTCTTTTTCTTCTAAGGCCTCAAAGACTGTATTTAAGTAGCATTGACAAGTCAGATCGCCATCATTAGCTGTAAAAATATCAGGGCATAGATCAGACTGGGTGATTTCTAGGAAATCTACTCTAGATGCAATTTGCCATAGCTCCTGCTTGATATCTTGGTCCTTCACCAAAGCATAGAGAGCGTTTGTAAGAGCTTTTTGTATAAAGCAGCAGGAGACTGTCGGAAAGGGTAGTCTCAAGGTTGCTATCTGTGGTGTCCTCTCCAGATTCAGTCCTGATACTGGATATGGTGTTGAAAGGAGGAGGAGTCACTCTGGCAGTATGAGGGATGGGGGTGCTGATGTTTTCTTCATGTATTTTTACATATCTCCATGTTAGTTTTTTGATTTCTACTTCTGATGATATATTTGGTAGCACTGTTGTCTATTTTTACCATGGTTTAAAGTAGTATTGCAACGCAAGGGATTCTCTGCTATACTCTACATCAAGTTAGAAAGTGAGCATAGCATGTTGTAATGTCACCAATGACTAACAACAAAGCACTGCTTGTAGGATCATGAAAGCAGATAGTCCAGAAAAATTAAGGCACTAGTCCTTTAAAGGAATATTTGGTCCTCATAATACTGGTTGCAAGTTGGGATATTGTGGTTATACTATGTGGCACAGATATTAGTAAAATGGGACACTGTCCCTTTAAGCTAGTTTGAGCAAGGTGGAGATAGTTTTGCAGACCACAAGGGTAGTCTACAAAAATTGGAGCAGTGCTCTTCAGGATTGAGGGTAAGTGGCTGGAGGTATTTGGGAGTTTGCAGGTTGTGCGAAGAGAATGAGGCAACCTCCACTCATGGCCTAAATTGTGTAGTGCAGGAAATACAAGGCTACTTAGATGAAGTATTATAGTCTTATGTATACAGCTGGGCCAGAACTGGGGTGATTAAGCTGTCGAATTTTACTGTTATTGGGGTGTCAACCTTGTTTAATAGATAAGCTATTATATAAGGCCTTAATTCTCAAATAGGGGTGAACAAGCTGTCTAGTTCTACTGTTATTGGGGCGTCCACCTTGTTTAATAGCTAAGCAATTCTATTAGGCCTTAATTCTCAAATTGGGGTGAACAAGCTGTCTTGTTCTACTGTTATTGGGGTGTCCACCTTGTTTATTACATAGGCAATTCTGTTACGTCTTGATTCTCAAATTGGGGTGAATAACTTGTCTACTTCTACTATTAGTGGGGTGTCCACCTTCTTTATTACATAAACAATACCGTTATGCCTTGATTCTCATATTGTGGGGAATAACCTGCCTACTTTTGCTGTTATTGGGATGTTCACCTTGTTTAATAGATAAACTATTCTATTACGCCTTGATTCTAAAATTGGGTTGAATAACCTGTCTTGTTCCACTGCTAGTGGGGTGTCCACATTGGCATCGAATAACTTATTTTACATATACAGTTAGTGTTGCAGTACAATATGTCCAACAGACAGTTGCCAGGGCCCTCCAAAGGAATGGACAGTGGCAAAACTATTGCTGGAACCATCAGAAGTAGCAGAAGAAGAAGGGGGTGGTAGCAGGAGCCACAGCAACATAACGTTTCTACACATTGGAATTCCTTCAACATGTTGGTCCGATTATATGAGCAGAGGAAGGCCACGAACGATTTCTTGATGATGCAGCAGACAGTAGTATTCCCCTGTATTACTTTGACGTTAGACAGTGGTAGCATTCGATTAGTGACCACTTTGCCGTTTGCTCAGGCCCTCTGAAGGAGGCCACTTTATTTGTTAGTTGCCAGGACTACAGAATGAATTATGTCATTCAAGTCCTTCATGTCCTGGAGCAGATGCTGATAAATCTGGCTGGCCAGGGTACTGGAGACGTGAGGCCTACATTTCACAGCCAACTGAGCCATGTGGGGGCTCAACTGGTGGAGAAGGAGGAGGATGAAGATGAGGAGGAGGACATTAACACTCAGTATTTGTAATAGGTGGTTTAATTTCCCAAGTGACAAGAGGGGAACAGGAGGAGCATGAGGAGCTACAGCACGACAATGAAGATGACGCAGATGACCCCAACAGACCGTGGCAGTATACAGTGACAATAACATAGTAAGCAGTTACAGCCACATTCTCACCATTCAGCAGAGGCATGACTACTGGCTCTCATCGATTTTGGACCCTCGCTACCGGACTAAAATGGAGGCCTTTTTCCACTAGCTGAGAGAGATGATAAACTCAACTTCTATTGAGATAGCCTGTGTAGTCAGTTGGTCACTGCCTATGTGTGCCGTCACCCATCAACACAAAGGTCTGACTGGTGGCACCCTCAGCACTTACACTCTACTGCCATGACTGCTGAAGGAGGGGTGGGGGTCAGGAGCAGCAACAGCTCCAACAGCAGCATCTTGAGACATGGAGCAGAGATCAAACCAGCAAGTGTTGGCATACTTGGACTGCACCCTGTCACTCTTGATCCAAGATCACTTGCACTACTGGGCAGCCAAACTTGTGGCTGCAACTGGCTGAGTTTGCCCTGGACAAGCTTTTCTGCCTGGCCAGTCGTGTGTCATCAGAACGGGTGTTTAGTGCGGCAGGTGGCATATCTATCCCAAAGAGAACTCGCCTTTCAACACAAAATGTTAAGATATTAAACTTTATAAAGATGAAGCAGGCATGGATCAGCCAGGATTTCCACACACTAGTGCCTGATACAACAGACTAGATCTTTCTGGCATTCTCTTATTGTATCTATGAAGTACTGTACACTTGATTCTGTTATTGTAACTATGTAGTAAGACTGGTTCTATTAATCTATCTAGTAAGCTTGGTTATGTAAGAATGTGTATGTAATAATTTTGGTTCTGTTATGACAGTGTAGTGCCCTGGAGAAGGGGGTACTTTAACATTTGAACATTTGTGGACATTTGCCTGTTTCCACTATGCAAAGCTTGAAGCTGAGCTTCTACACTCCACCCCTCACACTAGAAGATTCTACACTAGTTAAAGGTGTATATAAGAAGAGCAGTCAGAGCCCCTAGTGTGCTGCAGTTAGGGACCAGTGCTTGGAGTGGAAGGCTCATGCCAATAACTGCATCCAGCAAATAGTGTCCCTGACACTAATAGTGTAAACATAGTGTCCCTCAAAAATAATTGTGCCAGGGTACCCCACACAGTAATAGTGGTCCTCAAAGTCCCACCAATAGAAATAATTATCTCCTGCAGTGCCTCCTATAGTAATAATGCCCCCATTGTGCCCATACTAGTAATGTGTGCCAGTAGAAAAATGCCCCCTAATATGTTCCAGTACAAAAATAACCCCTTGTAATGCATGTCAGCACAAAAAGTACCCCTTTTAATGCACCCCAGTACAAAAATACTCCCTTGTAATGTGTGCCAGTGCAAAAATACCCCCTTATAATGTGTACCAGTCCAAAAACACCCCCTACCTTTCAGATCAGAACCCCATATCACACCTCAGATCATGCCCTCATATCAGACCTCAAATTAGATCCCCATATTAGATCTTCAACTCAGACCTCCATATTGGACCTCAAATCAGACATCCATATCAGATACTTAGATCAGACCTCCATATCACACCTCAGATCAGACCACCATATCAAATCCTCAAATCAGAACCCAATATCAGTTCCTCAGATCCCCATCAGACCCCCATCAGACCTTCATGTAAGACTCTCCCATATCAGACCTCAGATCAGACCCCTTTAGACCTCCATATCAGACCTCATATCAGACCCCAGTTTCAGACCTCAGATCAGACCCCCTTTAGAGCTCCATGTGAATTGTCCATATAAGAACTCAGATCATACCACTGTTAAACCTCCATATGAGACCCTAATATCAGAACTCAGATCAGACCCCCTCTAGACCTCCATATGAGACCTCAGATCAGTCCCCAGTTTCAGACCTCAGATTCGATACCATTTAGACCTCCATGTGAGACCCACAATATCAGACCTCAGATCCCCATTAGACCTCCATATCAGACCCCCCATATCAGACCTCAGATCAAATCCCCTTTAGACTTCCATGGGAGACGTCCATATAAGAACTCAGATCAGACTACTGTTAGACCTCCATGTGAGACCCCAATATCAGAACTCAGATCAGACTCCCCTTTAGACCTCCATGTCATACCCCCACATCAGACCTCAGATCAGGACTCAGGATGTCAGAACCCCCCTTAAAATAAATAAACTAACTTACCTTTCCTGCTCTGCCTCTCCAGGTCCAGCAGTCTCGCCTGTATTCTTTGTTTGCTAATCTTCTCTGGGCCCCCGCTGCATGAACGACATCCTGATGCTGTACGCAGTCAGGACAGTACAGAGCGGCTCCTGGAGAAGATCAGGCAGGGAGAGGTGAGTGCCAACAGTGCTTTACTTCCCCCATCTCCTGCAGACTAGTAAGCACTTCCATCTTAAAAAGCAAAAGATACTGTAATTGGCAGTGCGCCACTGGCATGGGGGACCCAGTGGGACCCTGTCACAATTGCAACCGCTGCGACCCCTATAGCTACGCCACTGGATTTCTCTTTATCTGCCTGGCCCTCTCCACTTTGATTGACAGGGCCAGGCAGAGTAAATGTGATCATGCCTGGCACTGACTTCTCTTAAAGTCAATCAAAGTCCAGAGGGTGCAACAGTTGCAGAGAGAGCTGAGCCTCTAGGTGTAATGGCAACGCCCCTTTTTCTCCTAGAAGTTCATTTGCATATATTAAAACGTCATTTTCTCAGCAATGCGGGAACATATGAACATGGGGCCAATATAGATGCCTTCAGCTGCCACATGCACATGTAACAGGTTAGTCAGTTTCATGTACAAGCCGTTGTTGAGGTGGACATAAACCTGTCCTTTCTGGAATTCAGTCAGTCATTCCGAATTGTTTTGAACACGGGTGCGCACAATAATTAAGGACAAAACACAGACTTATGATTCCAGTATTAAGTCCTTTGGCCGTGCTTCTATGGCAAAATCATTACAGCCTCTGGCTTGTTTCTTTATTAACACACGTACTTATTCGATACAAAAAGGAAAGGGGGCGTAAGCATGCAAATAGCAAACAATATAATCCTTGATTGGATAGAAGTTGCATTCCATTCTACGTCACTAGCTTGAAAAAGTCATTTTGATAAGAGTACGGGGGCCATCTTGGACTAGTTAAATATATACATATATTATACGCAAGCTTTATAAAAGTTACAAAGTATAAAAATATAATATAAAAAGGTTCTTGATTATACACACATTCCTTTGTGATACTGCACCGCAGCGTCTTAGACACAATACCAGGATATAGACATTCTATACAGCTGCATAAGCATTTACAAAGCTGAGATATATATATATATATTTGTATAGCATTAAATACATGTATCTACAAATGACATAACACTGTGAGGGGAAAATTCAGTATTTCGACCGGTCTACCTTCACACCTTCACAGTCCCCCCTAAAGACTGAATTTTCCCTAATCTTTGATTTCCTAATTGTTAAGTGTCTAGACGGACATGGGGAAAAAGGTAGTCTTCACCAAGGCTGAAACCCAACAGGTACCCCCCTGTGTACTTGGGCTTATCCTAATCATTTGACAGAAACCTATTTGTGGATCATTGGATTTCTAAAAAAAAACAAAAACTGTGTGTTGGACTAACAAGAAGTGTCTCTCTGTGGTCGTCTTCTCTTCGATCTTCTTGGATGATAACATAGTCTCTGGTGTAAAGTCAATTGTCCATCACTCGATGCTTGTTATTACAAAGTTCAGTCTATGACCCCTCCTTATGTATGTGAAGGGGTTGCAGGTGTAGGTGTCAGTGTAGATGTTAGAGCCTCTTATCAGTGGGGGATAAACAGTCTGTTACCTTGACTGTGGGAGGAGCTTTAACACAAGGACCTCCCACCCTCACTGGTCTGCATCAGCTCTGCTGGTTAGGCACACAGATTACCGTTAAGGTCCACCCCTGGACAGCCGTAGTACGAACAGCAAGGCCTTGTTCAGCATGGCAGACCCGTGGTCGAAGTTGTTTCTTGTTGGGTGACGGGTTACTGACAACTGTGTCTTACCACACCTTGTAGACTTGACGTAGCAGCTCCTGGACTTTCCCCGAGGTTGTTAGTCCCAGCTCTTTGTAGCTGCACACAGGAAAGATGCACCGGAACAGTTCCACACAATCAAAAAGTCAACTCAAAAAACTCAGTTCATGTTAGAATAAGCCGTTACTGAGGTGGTTTCCTCTCCATCATTGATCAAATAAACAAATGTCCTTAGAACGTTTGTCGGTCCAACACTGTATGTAAATAACACTTACCAATGAGACCAAAGAGGTCTTCTGTCAAATCAAAATGGACTTTTGTGAGACTCTAAATCTGGTCTAATTAAAGGATACTTCAAAACAAACTTTCATGATTTTTTGACAAATAATCCTGCATATTTCAATACATTAATCAATACCAATACCCGGGTATCTTGTGTAATGTAAACCTTTTGAACCAAATAAAACACAACACCATTAATTTTTTATTAATAACCAACCTTCTTGAGATCTCTAACGATGTTTTGATGTTTATTAAATGTGTGATATTGTGTATTCTGCACATTTTGTAGCAGTACCCAACTTTTCTGGATGTGGAAATGATTGGACCCTTTTTTTTTCTTTTCCTTTAAATGAACAGAGTACTCGTAACTAGGAGATGTGCACAAGGGCTGTCTTTGTATCTGTGACGTCAGCATTGTCTTCCTCCCTCCCCCCTTAGTCGCACAATGTGAGTTTCCCTATTTGAGTCAGTCTTGTCTTGGTTGTCCATGAGGTCAGATCTCTGATGTTAGTACATTAGACATACAACAAGTCGACAAAAAGCAAACATAGAAACAAACAGATCAGACAATACAGACACAAAACATGAAGGGCCCATAAACGTTTTATTGCCTTGTTTCCAAAAATAAAATGTAGAATTTGGTCAAAATATTTGGTACCAAGGAAAAATAAAAATCCCCAATGCGCATATAAAGAAAAACAAATGTATTTCATCATAAACATTCCTCATTTTCTCTGCTGCATCCACGCACAGTCCACACACAAGTACAACTTCAAGCTACATTTATTCACATTCCACTGAATGGGTCAACTCTCACAGACACAGCTTTCCTGGATACGGATACACACAGAAAACCATCCTGTACGGAGGGGGTAGAAAGAAACATTAAGTTAATCAATTGCCGGCACATAATACCATTGTCTTCGGTTGTTCACTCCTACAACACATTGTTAAACTATTGTCTCGACTCTTGGACATTTACAAGCTGCTAGAAAGAGAAAAAGGAAAGTTATTAATTTATAAATTTTCTGATTTCTAATTAGACAATATTAACTAATTACAGTTATATTTATATCCCTCATTTACTAAGTTGAGTACTCGTTGTGCTTCTACTTGCATCTATGTGCATTGTTTCCCACTTGTAGCCGTGTCATGGAGAATACCAGTAACTAAGATGGCCGCTGGGCAGGGACTGATGTTCCCTCAGTTAAGATGGCCACCTGGAAAGGAAGTTGCAGGAGTTAAGATGGCCACCGGAGTGGGAATGGGATTAGTTAAGATGGCTGCTGGAACGGAAATTGGGACGTGTAGGACGTGCCATCTTGTGTGATAACTGAATACAAGGAGGTGAGCCACGGGCGTGGTTTTGGCACTGACTTACTTTACAGGTCCACCCCTCTGAAGAGGAGACTGCGGGGGCTAGCGGGGGATGTGTCTGCAGGAGCGCGGTTGGGTCCTCCTGCGCCATTTTAGGGGCCGTGCTGACGGCATGTAAAAGTAATCATTTGTCTTTTCATTACACATTTCTGCCCAGACTAATTTCTTATATTTAATAATTTTCCGCTGATGCTCACATTGGTTTTCATGACATCTAGAATATAATGTTGTAAATTCAAGGCCGAATGTCCAGCGTTCACTCCTTTTTGGCCTAATGCCAGAACACTTCCCTGTGAGCGATGATTTCTTCCATTCTCAACTTAACCCTTAATTTGGCCTCATCATCACATCAGTAGAGCAGATATCGCTCACAGTAAACTTGGCTGTGTGACCTTCATTCACTAGTCGGTTCTCTGGCAACACACAAGGTCAGATTTCTGGTCCACACAGACCTAACAAGTGGATTATCATAGTCATAAATTCCAAAGGGGGGGCTGCAGCTGCAAACTGCAAAGCTGAGCGAACACTGAAGAAAATCCTTTTTTTTTTTTTTTCCCCTTTTTTCTTTTCCCCTTTCCCCCTCTTTTTCTGATTTGAAGCAGTTCTATAGAAGGCTCTCGCTACATCGATCAAACTTTTACTGGGCTGTAATCTGCCTCCTGGAGGCATCCCAATTATCTTAAACAAGCTTTTCACATCCTTCACATATCTTTTTGCCTTCTTTGTTCCACCAGACTGACAGCATTCTGAGCACCAATCGGGAGACTGTGCTGGGTTTTTGAACACTTGAAGCATATTTTACAGTGCCCCATTGGCGCGGCCGTCTTCGCCAACCTGAGTTAACCGTCCTCCGACTAGCCAATAAATCACGGGGGGAGGGGAAAGAGATCTCACTCGATTTCCCCGGGGAGAGAGAGACACCCGCTACTATCTCCCCAATTTAGGGGCCGACCCTTGCGGCTAAACTTCAAACTTCAAACTGCAATCAACACTGCCCCCGTGATGGAGTTGCAACAATGGGCACAACGGTTACCACCCAGCGCACTAACTAACAACTAACTAACTGGTCTGAGGCTCGGGTAACTTGTCGGTATACCCCAGCCCCCACGCTCTGAGCAACTTGCTGGTATACCCAGGCGCCACCAACATCCCAGGCGCACACTCCGGGCAACTTGCTGGTATACCCGGGCGCCGCCCAAATCCCTAATCTAGGCGCACGCTCTGAGTAACTTGCTGGTATACCCAGGCGCCGCCTAGATGACTACTCTAAGTGTTTTAGGCGCACACTCTGGGTAACTGGTCCGTAACGTGTCGGAATACCCAGGCGCCACCTAAATCACTACTTCAAAGTGTTCTCACAGCCGCTGCCAGTCTGGGTCCCTAACATGATCTGACTGAATCCCCACGTGACCTTTCCTGAGGGGCTGTAGGTTTCCGGAATCCCCGGCGGAGACCACCAGGCGTCTGGTCACATGACGTTTCACTCAGGCCCCACAAAACCTAAACCCCAGACTACCACTCCCCCCTCGAGCCACAGGTAAGTTATCACATACAGTGTATATATAACTTACCGTGGTCGGTTAGGGTGATCAGTCCCCTTCGGGAGGGAGTGGTGCCGTGGCATCGGTCGAGGGTTGGGACACCGAGCGAGTCCTGGTGCTCCTTTCGGGGGCCCCACGTTGGGCGCCAGCTGTTGAGGTGGACATAAACCTGTCCTTTCTGGAATTCAGTCAGTCATTCCGAATTGTTTTGAACACGGGTGCGCACAATAATTAAGGACAAAACACAGACTTATGATTCCAGTATTAAGTCCTTTGGCCGTGCTTCTATGGCAAAATCATTACAGCCTCTGGCTTGTTTCTTTATTAACACACGTACTTATTCGATACAAAAAGGAAAGGGGGCGTAAGCATGCAAATAGCAAACAATATAATCCTTGATTGGATAGAAGTTGCATTCCATTCTACGTCACTAGCTTGAAAAAGTCATTTTGATAAGAGTACGGGGGGCCATCTTGGACTAGTTAAATATATACATATATTATACGCAAGCTTTATAAAAGTTACAAAGTATAAAAATATAATATAAAAAGGTTCTTGATTATACACACATTCCTTTGTGATACTGCACCGCAGCGTCTTAGACACAATACCAGGATATAGACATTCTATACAGCTGCATAAGCATTTACAAAGCTGAGATATATATATATATTTGTATAGCATTAAATACATGTATCTACAAATGACATAACACTGTGAGGGGAAAATTCAGTATTTCGACCGGTCTACCTTCACACCTTCACAGTCCCCCTTAACATCAGAATATTTTGAAGGGGAAAGCTTATTAATAACATTTTAAAACAATAGTGTACCTGCCTGTAGGTAGATATAACAGTAATGTGTACCACAGGCACACCACTGCAGCTGTTATAACATCTAAATGGATTGCTCTATAGTGGCTTGTGAATACTCTCAGAGGTGTCTAGTAGTGTGAACACCGGAAGGGACATCTATAAAATGTTTAATCTGTTTTTTGTGGTGATGGGAATACACAGTTTTAGTGCCACTAAAAGTAGAGTACTATTAGAGTGAAGTGAATTATAGGTATCATCACCGGGTCCATAGAGAAAAATACTGAAAATGAACATATTAACTGAACAGACTGCTTTGAAAAGAAACCTATAGTGATGAAGGTACTTCTTACATACTTGTATTAAAGGGGTTATACAGATCTTGTGAGCGCTGCTTCCTCTTAAAGATGACACTGCACAACGTCTCATCAGCAGCAGTGGCGTAGTGTAATTTACAATTCTTGATCCTGAGATGATTTGTAGTGTAATCCTGAAGAGGATGCAGTGCTTGCACGGGCACCTCTTCCTCTTCAAACAGCTGATTGGTAGGGGTGATGGAATTGGACCCCTGCCTTTCTGATATTAATGACCTATCCTAAAGATAAGTCATCTGTATAAACCCCCTGCACAACTCCTTTAAGCTCAGTTGGGGAGCAAGAGATTTGGCGAAATCTAACACTGAGGTGTTAATAAACAATATTCAGAGAAAACATATTTCTACCTGGATGATGCATTTTAAACATATGTATTTGAAGAGGTTTCATGATGGGTAATCTGTAATAGCAGGACCCCTGCCGATCGGCTGTTTGAGAGGCACTGGTGCTTGCAGTAGTGCCACAGCTTTCTCACAGCTTTCCCTAGGCAATGTGACATCACATTCATTGATACCGAGCATGGCCGCTGTACAATGTGTTTGCTTTGTGAGCTGAGAGAAAGCCATGTTGCTACTGCGAGCATCAGTGCCTTCTAAAACAGCTCATCCACATAGGTCCCTGGTGAAAGACCCCCACCGATCAGATACTGATGACCTAACCAGAGGATAGGTCATCAGTTAAAAAATCTCTGAAAACCCCTCTAATTGTATGAGCCTACAGCATATAAAAAGCACCAGCCATTGTCACTTGTCAAATGTCTCAACATGCTTTACCAGGTGATGATTTTTTTTTTCGTAGGCCAAATAAGATATACACAATATGGACAAAAGTATTGGGATATACCTCTTAATCTTAAAATTCAGGTGTTTTATTCAGTCCCATTGCCAAAGGTATATAAAGCACCTATCCATGCAGCCTGCCCTTACAACATCTTCTACTATAATCAGATACCACCATTGCAACAAGTCAGTTTGGGAAATTTCTTATCTCGTAGATATTCCACAATCAAATGCAAAGTGAAAGCATTTTAAGAACCACAGAAACTATCCACAAAGTTGCAGATCACGTGATGTCACAGAGCAGATGGAATTAGATACGTAGCTCTGCAGGCAGTATTACACACAACAGGCTGTGTATCAGGCACAACAGGTCGTATCGTACAGGATAGGATTAGATGCACATGTGATTTGATGTGCTTACTGATTCAAGCTGTTTCTAGGTGGCAAGTGGAAAGCCTGTGGACCGTCAGTGATGTGATTTAGACACTGAGGGACACCTTTATTAAGAAGGCCACCTTGGGGTGGTGTGGGAGCGGAATGACTAAGTGATTTAGCAGCAAATACACATTATACCTGAAACTCATTTGACATTGACAAGTCAAATATCATTTGAATGTATCTCCTAGCTAGTGTTTAAAAATATAGGGAGTCATTTATCAGACTGGTTTAAAGTAGAACTGGCTTAGTTGCCCATAGCACCCAATCGGATTCCACCTTTCATTTTTGACAGCTCCTTTGGAAAATGATTTGTTGTGATGGGCAACTAAGCCAGTTCTACTTTACACCAGTTTGATAAATCTCCCCCATAATCTTTTTTTTAATATTAAGGTTTCTATTGGGTCTTGAACAAAAAAATAACCTTTGGTTTGCAAGGCAGCAATCTTATCATTGAGCTATAGGTTCTTCTGCTGCTTTATCAACTCTTGCAAATAAGTAAAATTACTATTTTTCCATCAGCTTTTCAGAGAAGTAAAATGACTATTATTGCAACTGCACATACCATAGACCTATAGGCTCAGCTATACTCAGCCATGGACTTTCTTTGGCTGTGTGATTTAGCATACAAATAAATAGTAAATCTATAACTCATTCTGACTTTGACTCTGACCTTTGACTCTGAGTTTAGACATTAAAGTCAAACTCAGATGTCAGAGTGAGATATCAAAGTCAGGTGTTAGAGTCAGGTGTCAGAGTCATATATCAAAGTCGGAGGTCAGAGTCATATTAAAATCAGATGTCATAGCCAGGTGTCAGCGTCAGGTGAGAAAAGATATTTTGCCTCAAACTGACCTTATTCAGATACTTGACTATGATATCTGACCATGTCCTAAAATCAACACTGTAGATATGGCCTTCGAGATCTCCTCTGATTGCAGCTATGATTGTGGTGTCTGTGAAGAGATGATTTGAATTTTGCTTTTGTATTGAGACAAGTTGCGTGATATATACATATATCTATCTATCTATCTATCTATATATCTATCTATATATATCTAATATATAAAGCTGAGTGTATGTGTGTGTGTGTGTGTGTGTATGTCCGCTAAAGGAATCCGCACCTATGCAGCTACAATCACAAAATTTGGCACACATGTACATCAGGTGTCCGGGAAGGTTTTAGAACAGTTTTCAACTCTCCAGGACGTACTGTTCGTGAGATACTCCCAAAACATGCATTAGCCAATAGGAGCCTGGTCACATGACCCTTATTAGCCAATAGAAGCTCCCAGGCAGTTAGTCTCCACACACACACCAGGTTTCTATGGCCATGCCCCTTCCACTCCACATCTGACCGGGATTTAAAAATTGAAGGTAAAAATCAACTTCTGTCAGCTGCAGTGGTGGGAGGGAGTGTGACTTTCTCCCTGCAGCTCATGCTCAGACAGCACAGTGCTGCTGTCTGAGAGTGAGCTGTTCAAAAGGACATCCGTGTGTCCATCCAGGCCCTGCGCATGACAGAAGACAGGGAGTCTGAAAGCCAGAATGTCCAGCCTTCCCCCAATGTGAAGCCATGCCACCGGTCCCCATGAAGCCACACCCCTAAACAAGAGGCCACGCCCCATGTGTCCATGCAGGCCCTGCGCATGACAGAGGACAGGGAGTCTGAAAGCCAGAATGTCCAGCCTTACCCCAACATGAAGCCGTGCCACTGGTCCCCATGAAGCCACACCCCTAAACAAGAGGCCACGCTCCCTGTGTCCATCCAGGCCCTGTGCATGACAGAGGACAGGTAGCCTGAAAGCCAGAATGTCCAGCCTTCCCCTAACGTGAAGCCGTGCCACCGGTCCCATGAAGCCACACGAGGCCACGCCCCCTGGTTCCATGAAGACACGGAGGAGAAGCTGTCTGAGCGTGAGCTACTGAAAGGGTGGACATCCCTGTGTCTGTCCAGGCACTGCACCGGACAGTGGACAGGGAGTCTGAAAGCCAGACTGTCCAGCCTAAAACTGGACCTCTGGCCACCCTAGGGGCAGGCTGATGTTAGGGTGGCCAGTTGTCCGGCTTTAGGCTGGACAGTCCGGTTTTCTGGCTCCCTGTCCTCAGTCCAGCACAGTGCCTGGATGAACGTAGGGATGTCCACCCTTTCAGTAGCTCACGCTCACGCTGAAGACAGTGGCCACTCTAGCTGCTGTGGAGGTCACAGTTATAAGGGGCGGGCTGCTGTAGAGGTCACTCTCGATATTTTTTTTACGTCACACACACAAACATTAAATGAAATAGATCAAATATACCCGGGCGAAGCCGGGTCCTTCAGCTAGTATATATATATATATATATATATATATAAAGCTGAGTGAATGTGTGTGTGTAGGTCCGCTAAAGGAATCCGCACCGTCGCAGCTACAATCAGAAAATTTGGCACACAGGTACATCAGGTGTCCGGGAAGGTTTTAGAATGGGTCTCAGCTCTCCAGGACGTACCGTTCCTGAGATATTCCCAAAAAATGCCTTAGCCAATAGACGCCTGGTCACATGACCCTTATCAGCCAATAAAGGCTCACAGGCATTTAGTCTCCACACACACCAGGTTTCCATAACAACCTAGCCAGTTCACTGCTGTAGGTCTGCTTTAAAGGGGCAGAGCACTGTGGATGACACTGTTAAAGGATTATTACAGTTACGATAAATATAACATGTTTTAGACTAACTTATCATCAATCATTACCTCATATAATGTAAATTTCACATATTTACCATTCAGTAGTAATAAAAGATGTTTTCTTCAACTGCTACCCACTGTGTTTCCTCCTTAATTACTATGGCATCGACCTGTAATTCAGGCTACCCTCAAAAGAGTGACTTAAAAGACCCACCCCCAGGTCCCCCAAGTCACGCCCTGACTCAGTTAGGCCACGCCCCTTCCACTCTGCATCTGACCGGGATTGAAAAAATTAAGGTAAAAATCAACTTCTGTCAGCTGCAGGGGAGGGAGGGTAAATTTATCCCTGCAGCTCATCCTCAGACTGCACAGTGCTGCTGTCTGAGAGTGAGCTGTTTAAAACGACATCCCTGTGTCCATCCAGGCCCTGCACATGACAGAGGACAGGGAGTCTGAAAGCCAGAAAGCCAGAATGTCCAGCCTTCCCCGAACGTGAAGCCGTGCCACCAGTCCCCATTAAGCCACACCCCTAAACATGAGGCCACACCCCCTGGTTCCATGAAGACATGGAGGAGAAGCTGTCTGAGCACGAGCTACTGAAAGGGTGGATGTCCCTGTGTCTGTCCAGGCCCTGCTCCGGACGGTGGACAGGGAGTCTGAAAGCCAGACTGTCCACCCTAAAACCGGACCTCTGGCCACCTAGGGGCAGGTTGATGTTAGGGTTAGGCTTTAGGCTGGACAGTCCGGTTTTCTGGCTCCCTGTCCTCCGTCTGGCGGAGTGCCAGGACGAACGTAGGGATGTCATCCCTTTCAGTAGCTCATGCTCAGACAGCTCCTCCTCCTCCTACATATCGTCTTTGCCTAACGCTGACCCAAAAAACGCCATTTTTTAGAGGTCCAACTGGCACTCTTTTAGCACAATTTTTCAGGAGGGCCCCCTACAGGCCCTCTATTCAAACAATTTTTCCTGAGGTCCACCTACAGGCCCTCTCTCCAAAAAATTTTTCCGGAGGTCCACCTACAGGCCCTCTCTTCAAACAATTTTTCCGGAGGTCCACCTACAGGCCCTCTCTTAAAACAATTTTTCTGGAGGTCCACCTACAGGCCCTCTCTTCAAACAATTTTTCCGGAGGTCCACCTACAGGCCCTCTCTCCAAACAATTTTTCCGGAGGTCCACCTACAGGCCCTCTGTCCAAACAATTTTTCCGGAGGTCCACCTACAGGCCCTCTCTCCAACAATTTTTTTCACCTACAGGCTCTGTCCAAACAAATTTTTCCGGAGGTCCACCTACAGGCCCTCTCTCCAGTTCAGTTTCCAGTTTTATTTGCGTAAACTGCATACATTTTTTATTTTT